>JAULCD010075812.1:0-11835 GCA_032361085.1 Calliostoma canaliculatum | reverse complement strand
CAGGTGTTCGTATATATTCGGATAAACTATTTGTTTTGCGCAACATCAGAGACATAATCACATACTTGGGACGGGGGGTGGGGGAGCTGGAGAGCGCAGTGGTTAGCGTGCCGCACTTTGGACCAAGAGGTTCGGGGTTCGAATCTGGCCAGGGGGCTCGGTGTCATTCCCTGTGAGGACACATTGCAATGCTATGTAACACAGTAACACTCATGGCTCGCATGTACCAGCAGAAGCTCGCAGGTTTTACTGCTTCACATAACCACACTAGGGATGCAGGCGTTCCTCCTGCCGTAAACTCTGCCGTCGCGATATAACTGAAAATTTTTTTTAAAACGGCGTTAAACCATAACTCACTCACCTACTTGTTATGATATTTGCATTGAGATAATATGATATAGAATGATGGAGATTCCTGTATCCAACTGACCTTAAATTTTATCGTTTCCATGTTCTTCATGAGATCTTTGGCTAAGTTGACTAAAAGTGCTAGAATATAGCATTACTCACGGCTGTTGTTCGGAACCGGTTCCAGCTTGATCTCTGCGCTACAACAATCGTGCGCCTCTAATAAGAAAACAACTCAACAGGAACTTGTTTTATAAATCACTTCCAATCACCGTAACACTAAGATCGCTTTGTGGAACGGGGCCGTGGTCATTCTGTAAGCTATTGGCCCCAGCTTGAAGTCTTTAGTCTGGGGTACTAAAGACCACGTCTATATTATACCATTATTAATTTTACAAGACGTGTCGGTTTGCAATTGAATGTTTTAATTAAGTTTTAAAATCTATTTCACCACACGCAGGTTCTTGTAATCACTAAAAGACATATCGATTTTCAAACTTTTATTCCATTTTGTGAAATGTTTATATTATCTTGAAGAATTGACTAACTACTTACGTTATATACACCGTGGTGTGGCTGGTTTTAACCAAAAGATCCCGGTATACTTATACTTGAAATCATCTAAGATCTACAATGTCAATGAGTGTCATTCACATTTTATGCTAAATAAAATCTGCCTGAGTGTGTGGAGAATTTAAACCATACCCTGCATTTTTGTCGTACATTTACAATAATGCAACATTTTCATTTTAAAATCAAAACATGCTAGTATTGCTTCAACCTGTTTGTATAATAGGTTCAAAAAATTACTCAAAAACCTTAATTTCCATATCACCTTAAATACACAGCAAAATAACGTAGAGAAGCATGACAAAGTAATTGTTGCGCATGTACTCCTGCTACACCAATGATAACCTCGGCTCTATTCCACCAATCTATATTAGGCTAAGATCAAGTTTAGCCATTTTTTCCTTGTGACCATGAAACACTCTAAGACTGCGTTTTGAGTAAAACACCAATAACTGAGCAAGGTCATATTTTATAAAGCTCTCGTAAGGTTTAGACGTTTTAACTTTCACCTTAGCGCTCTCGAATCGAGAGCGCTAAGATGAAAGTTAAGACGTCTTGTGCTTAATTACAAAACCTTTGTGACCGAGGCCCCTTGCTTGCTTTTAACAAATGCAATATAATGTTACAAGCCAGTCACCACAATAGCTTTTTAATACATAAAATGTTCAAAATGCCTACATTGATATTAACTGTGCATTTTTAAAAGAAAAACATAAACTGTAGCAAATACACAATCTTTGCTTTTTAACCTCTGCATAGTGGAAGCTTTATATCAAGATTTCATGTTGAGTTTAGTTTCGTGTTATTCCAACGTTATCACTGAGTTTCTTCCACTAACTATCTTTGACAGGTTATCATTATGCCCCAGACCAATTTATACAGTGTAATCTCCAAGTGTTGCTGACCTGAATAATTCACTCAGCGGAACTAAGTTAATTTATACATTCACACTATTTGTGGTTCTTACTTTTTCAATGACACTCAATATAAAAAAAAGGTTAACCCTTTGTACATTTTTAATAAAAAGGTGACGTATATCAACTGTAATGAACCTGCAATCATGTTAGTTCCTCTTGATTACCTGTCAAAATCAATAGCTTACTTAAAATAGAACACAAAATACAAAATTGAACTGTTTTTTTATGAATTTTTATCTTTGTGGTGCCAACAAAAACTGTCTTTGATGTCATGTTGTCAATGTTGATTTTGCTTCGTGTAAAGTATAGTCTCAACTGTATTTCCAGCAATGTTAATCTTATGTCAGTGTCATACTCAGCCAAGAAGCATAGATTGGTTCATTGCACTACGTTTCACTCTCTTGCAGGGAGTGAAACGTAGTGCAATGGACCAAGCTATGCTTTTTATTTTTGATCATACTCCAGTGAGAATGCTTGACATATAGTTGACCACCTGTTATGTGTTATAACTACTAATCGTGGTACAATGCTGAAACTTTTGTGTACAGCTGTAGCACAAATGAATAAATAACTATAAATAAAAACGTTGCATTGGTTGGCATTACTTTGCAAAACCACTGTAAGTTGCAATATAAAACCTGGTGATATGAATCTCAGGTGAAGAATTTATTCAATAAAGGCCAGGGCAGATGATTGATTGAATAGTTTTACAATATGTTTGACATGTTATCAGTGTCATCCTACAAATAATTTAAGTCCATCGTGATTGATTGAATAGTTATACAATATATTTGACTTGAACGTAGTTCATTCGACACATTTTATGGACCATTTGAGTGTTTCTGACGCACTTTAAAACAAAGGTACTTACAAGCGTGATTTTGTCAGGTTGACGACTGACATGTAGGAATTTGGAGAATTTTTTACTGTACATTTTCAGCTGATGTTACAGATACAATTACAAATTGCAAGCGCATTTAGTAAATGTTTATAATGTAATATATCGGTTGTGCGTTTCTTTACAGTTTGTAACTGGTATACAAGAAACAAATAATTGAATATAACATTCTAAAAGTTTTACTTTGCAACACATTGTATGGTATATGTGCACATATTGACCTGCAATTGATAAAATATAACAAAACTAATCAACCAGCAGGACAAGCTTCTTGGGGTTTTTTTTCCAATATATTTTTTTTAAAACGGAAGAGTATATGTATAAAAACCAAGTGTTTTTTTAAATGGCACATATTCTGACGAATGTGATATTTGTAAACAAACCCATTGATCAGGAAAAGCAAACCACTATTTTAACTGGTGTACCAGCTCACAGGGATTTCATAGCGTTTCTTGCTGTGTGCATTTGTATGTACATTCATTAACAACAAAAATAACATTGAGTTATTAAGAACAAACATTTCATAATTTGATTTAAGCAATGTGTTAAGACGGTATCCTTCAATGCTTAAAACTAATGGAGATCCGCTAAAGAAGTTCTATAAAAAAAATTGCAATAATTAGAGTAGTTCGTAAAATAATAATAATAAGCGTCCCTAACGTAAATGATGAACAACGCTAAGGCCAGAGTAATTACATTTTATTATGTGTCAAGGCCAAATAAACTGGACGTAAAGGCAATGCAAATATGACAGCTGAATGTACCAATGTCATCATATATGACATTTTTCACAAGCAGTAAACACTTTCAAGATTTAAGTCAATTTAAGAAGTATCAATGTCGGATTTATTTAATAAAGAACAGACAGTTTATGCATGGTATGTGCGAAAGGAAATGCTCAATCACGAACTGCCTTCTCCGGGGTTTAAAGACCTCATCATGGCTGCGTGAAATGTTGTTTTAGCAGTCATGTCTTTGTCACAGAAATTCCCAGCTGAATAAAAACTATTCACATCTAAAGAAAACAATGCAGTGACGCATCGTGTTTTTATCACAGTTGAGAAAAAACTTTCAAACCTGAAGGCGTTTTCATATATTTTAGACTTTCTACGGAAGCCTGTGAGTGTCACAAAAATAGTATATCCTACATAGAATTTAGTAACTTTTAATGTAAGTTCTACGTAGGACATACTATGTCCTAATGCATGACATACTAAATCCTTTATGAGTACATATGCTATGTAGATTTAAAGTCATACGTAGGAGATACTAAACAAAACATATGTGGCTCTCATAAGTATTCGTAACTTTCAATTATAGTGATTTTAAATCTTACCAAAACTGGAATCTGTGTCTGCTCGTAAATTATCCATGTTTTCACTTATAAATGCAACAAACCACCTAAAGTCAAATAGTTGGCATGCGTTATGAGCAGAACGTTATATACAAAGCTTCCCAACAAGGATATCGAAACAGATCAGTTATACACTAATTGTATTGGGAGAGTAGTGTGTTAATGTCCAATGTTTGCTGCCTTTGTGACAAATTATCTTTTTAAACTGTCCCCAAACAAAAATGATATTAACTTAACATCAAGGCATGAAACATGCAAAGCCAATCTTCTCTCGAAAATAGAACTCCATAAAAGCAAGAAACATAATACTGAATTCACTACAAACAAATTCAATTCTAGTTTAGATCTCTTAAATTTCACGAGACAAGATAATTACTAACTTGTATTTTACAATATAAAATACTTACATTCATATAATCCATATATTTATACCACAATAAGGACAAGTTGAAAGGGGACAGACATATGCTTCACACAAGCAAGTTTTGATTTCCATTCAAGGGTTCCTTGATATTACATAACATTATTTAATTTGCGTGACTAATGTCTATGGAAGTAGTTCGAGATCTAAAGATCAGTAGCCAATGATTGATTTTAGTTTCCTGATCAGTGTCTTGTCAAAGCTGCTCCCCACACACTATAGTACATGGTATAGTAACATGACATTGCTATTTGTCTGTAATTCTTAGACTGCCACCAGTACTCACGTACACAACACACATCAATTAAGAGGGGTATACAGGGTCCCCTACTCACCCCACTGTGTCTGAATGGATTACATTCTTCAACACACCACACTTAATCATTCTGTGTGCATATGATCCAATTCAATTTGTCCTTTGCCCCGTTCAACATAGCTTTATTTAGGGTCTTGTAACAAGAGCACTAACCAACAAGTTAGTTTCATAAGCGTTTTTGGAACAAGATTTTGCTCTGTCCCTAGCTCAGTATGGCTCATTGGTTCAATGGAAGTGCTAACGGTCATGACGAACTACAACTATATGTCATATTTGGTATTACACTACGGGGAATAATTAAGGCGTTGGGATGCACAGTGCTGACGATGTAGGGCCTGATTCTGACAGTTCGGGTTCGAATCCCGCTCGTGACTCTGCTACAGAACGTGATACAAGACTAACTTTGTCATGATGTGTAATCCCAAATATACAATGCAGTTTTGTCACTCTCTAAAAGGCATGCAAACTTTAGAAGAAATGTTACTTAAGATCCATTTTAGTTTTCGATAGCTTTATATTGCCTTGAACGTTGGTGTGTTCTATTTATCACAAGATTGGGTCGAACAATGAACCAGCCACCCGGCATATTTCCTTTTAAACAAACACGTTTTAGCTTAAGACTATGGCCCTGCAAGTATTGCAAGATCTTGAAAAGTTTGTGAAGGGAAAAAGGGACATATGTACTGTAGTTAATCGATCTGAGAGATGAATTTCTGCAATAAAATATAGTACAGTGTTTGTCAATTTGCACATACGTAGCAAACACTAAAAACTTCCTATTTATGAGACACTACTTTAAATCTAATTGAATAGAGACGTTATCCTTCAATGAAATATAATCTGGAAACTAATATTCTAGGAAAGAAAACGTGGTGATCTTGATATGCCAAACAAGCGTACAGTCACAAATTTATCGCTTATCAGTACAAGCGTCAGTCTGATAAAAGTAAATAAACTATTCATTTGAAACTGTCACAGGTACATCTTGAAAAGTAAGTCAAACGGTGTCACATTGTTCTGGCAACCAAATAATATAAATATGCACGTGCCGTTGCTAACATTGTAAGGTGTCAAGATAAGGACATAGTTTAATTCTATTATTCAGATTTTAAAAACATACTAGGTTGTCATGTATCAATTTGCCTGTCATGTACTTATTTGATAATATATATATACTATTCAATCCACTTCCATTTGTTACTTTCTTAACAAAGTTGAACGCTAACTTTTGGCAGCTATTGCTCTTTATAAAGTCAATGTTTATGGAATTTATTAACACTAATGTCGTAAAGCTAACTGTCTCATTGAATCTCATAGCGTGCATTGAAAACTTTTAACCAATTACAACAGTTTGTTAGTAAGGTTTGTGTGACTTTATTGAGTTTCCTACATATTAGAATGTCAGTAAACAGCAAAACGTTAACATGGTAGAAAGATCAGGTACTTAAGTGTCAGTACAGTGTCTTGCATCTTGTAATACTGATTTATTGATGAGTCAATGTATTTGTCTATCATACATTTGGAGAGATAGAAAACGCATTATCAGCAAAAATTCAATTAATGAAAGCTGTTATTAGATCTTATCATTTAGCGTTAAACATGGAACTTTCAGAGAAGATTCTCTAGCAAAATGTGTATAAACACTAAAACATTGTGTGGTTCACATGCTTATGAACTCTCTTTTTTAAAGATTTGTAACAATTATTAGCTCATTCTAAACTTGGCTAATCAAATCAGTTAGCAAGTGACAAAACTGAGAATCATGCACCTTGGAAAGCAATTCTCATTTGTTTTAACAACACTTGTTATTTGTGAATCAACACTTGTTCTTTGTAAAATAAACACTGAAAAAAAGTACGCAAATTATTTAACGGATTTCTATTGGTTTGATGAGATTTCCGAATAATGTTAATATATTTTTTTCTAGTAAAACCAATTGGCCAAATAACAGTCTCATGATTGGTTTATTTGGACAAAGTATGGACAGTAAGATAAAAACTGCTGCCATGGAAAATGTAGAGAATGTTCGTATTATTAGCTCTTGTTCCCTTGCATGGTGGCCACTTCCTATCCAAATACAGGGACGCATCATTTGCAAAATTTGCATTGGTTCTAATTATGTGTATCTTATTTAATTTAGACAGTCTTCCGTTTAAAACTATAAAAAATATAGCTACCAATGTAGCATGTTAATTTCTTACACAAGTTAGTTTATTGACAGAAAACGTTTGATGTACATTTGATTGTGTCCATGTTTTACATGTACAAACGTTGACACACTAGAAACGCATTTATTGTCAGTGAAGCTGATAAATGTACAATTCCACAAAAAGTATTTTCTCGTTTTACAAAAGAAATCTCTGACATTTTGACTACAGACGATTAACATCTTTCAATAGATGTTATATTTAAACATTGTGAAATACTATTTGTGTAACAAGCCGCATGCTATTTCAATAGGCAGACAAATACAAAGCAGCAAATGATGTAATGTTATTATAAAAAGTAGTTCCCTTAACCATTTGCATAAGACGTTCTCAATTTGGCCATAATAATGTCTTTATTCTGATTTAAATACGATGTTGCCTAAAGGATTTCAACAGCACAAAGTACTCTCACTTTTAAATCCTACCAAAGTCAGTCTGGCACTCCAAGGGTTAAACAGAATCTTAATTTATACACCGAGTAAGGTTAATTTCATAACGATAATTGATAGACACATCTTCCTGGTTTTAAAGATAATTAATGTGTTGGACAAGGTAACATGGCCTGATCATAATTTGTTTAACATTTCTGTGTTTAATTGTGTTTTATTGTCAACGAATGTTCAGCAATAGTTTGTTAGCATTCACTAAGTATGGTCTTCTTGCCAGAACGATTAACACTTACGGAAATATAGGTTCAGTTTTCAACCCATTGTGTTCCAAGTTTACCTTTATTAGTTTTAATGTACACATTGTCGTCTAAACAGGCTGTTATAAACCTATTCCTTCATACAATTTTTAAAATAGCTCCTTTGCTCAGGTGAGACAATCCTGCAGCTGATAGCTATTGTTGTGCAAAAATAAAGAAGGAACAAAACACATAAAAAAGTTTGTTCTGCAGATTTGACCATCAACCTTTTGCTTCAAACGTTATTACAGAACGCTCCCAGTATTTCTTTTTAAATTGTATAACTACCGGGAAGTGTAAACAACTTATCTGTAACTACCGATATTGTTTCATGCCCAAACATATTTAAACCTTTTTTTAAAAGCCAGTCGTGATACAGTTGGGCCAAAACAAAATGTTGTGGTTTCGATTACCCGAGCTTGCCTACAACATAGGTGCCGACTCTAACTTATTTATTATTATTATGACAAAAATAACATATCTACTACAGCTGAAAACCTATGTTATCTTATTAATCCTCAAAGTACTAAGCACAACATTTGCTCATTTTAGTTTTCAAATTCCAACTAAAACAGGCTGTTGAGAACCTATCCTGTGGTAATTTGTTTAAAAGAGCTCCTACATTAGCTCTTTTAAACAAATTATCACAGGATAGGTTTTCAACAGCACAAGAGCACAGTTTTAAGACTGGTTAAAATCCACTCAGTACTTTAATAGTTAAAATTTGATATCAGGAAAAAAATATTTTGATAAAAAAAAAATTAATTCCCGACCGACCTACCCTAATTTTTAAAGACAAGTAATCGGAACCACAACAATTTTTTTATTGGCCTAAGGTTGTTGTTGAATAGTGTCACTGTCTCTGTTTACCTCTCTTCCCCTTCACACTCTTCCTTTTACCCACCTCCGCCACCCCTATTACCCTCTCTCATTCTTTTCTTCTCTCTTTTACCCTTTGTCTTTCTAAAAGTTCCGTCTCAGGAGTGTGTGTATAAAAGTGTTTTACATGGACAATTGTTACTGATATAACAATACTGTCACTTAAAACTAAGTTTCAAACCAAAACCTCGCTGTGATATTTCAAGATTGACCGAAAGGTTTAACAACATATTGTGTTTGAAAAAAAACGTAAATATTTTAATATGTTAATAGATTAAATGCAAACAGTAGAAGTATCTTACTGTACACTGCGGGTGTGTTCCTAGTTTTTAAGATCCCTCATTTGTTAGGGTTTTTTTCTTTTGATTCATTCCTAAAAACAATCAGTCTCACCTGTGTATTCTGTTCAACACCCGTGTAATCATATGTTACATATTTGGTAGGGTAAACACACACGCTAGTAATGTGCATACACAGGAACATAAGAGAATAGTATATATTGTTGTTTGTTTCAAGATATATACATTAAATTCTTTCGGTTTGTGCACCATATGTATGTTTGTAACATGTTTCTAAGTACAAATACTTGATTTATTTAGTTTGTGCACCATATATTTGTTTTAAGACATGGTTTTGTCAACACCGTTTGTTTGTTTTAGGACAAAAAGACATTTGTATAAATACGTTTACTTTATGTATTTTCCTTACCTTGCACGCTGTTTTCTAGTAAAATCAGAAACAAAGTCTGTGTTTGGAATCAAGATAAGATAAGACATTGACGTCAACTATAAATATTTAACATGTATTTTTAGTCGATATAAAGTCATTATAGCAAATGGAGATGTATACTTTTCTCTAAGAGTTGAAATGTTTATTTATAACATACATAATAGGTATATTTCACTCAATTCAATTGTGTGTTGAACGGAATTTGTGAATACCCTTACCATTTACAAATATTAACATAAAATAATTTGAGAAGGTCTGTCTATCAACGTATGTCAGATAAAACTATTATATAGAATTTGTACAATGCATGACATACAAGTGCCAATATAATTCATTAATGTACAGTTTTACTTGTTTTACAGATACATTATAAAATTAATAATCAGATCTATCTCCCACCCTTTTGTATAAATCCATGTAAAGATGAAAGAATGGTGATAATTTCATTATTATTTAAAACATGGCTTCCGTTTTGTACAGTGTTTAGGTCATAACCTTTTATATGATAACTCATACATGATCTAAGAGCAGTGTACAATGGACATATGAAAAGGATGATTTTAAAAATTAACCACACTAACAAGACGCACAATCTGAGATGTATCACTCTACAATATGACTGTTGGGGTCACTGCAGCCAAATATTAAACGATAGTTAATAGTTTGACATGTTGTCAAGCAAAATGTTAAATCAAAGTGCATCAATGTATTTAAATTATTCAGCGATTTTTATTCGAAGCATATGTGAAGCTATTTTAATACTGGCAATGAAGTCCACAAGCGAGTAGTATCATTAAAAAAATAATTTCTATAAAGAACATTTTTTACAAAATATCTTATGTAATTCAGGGCGAAGTTACAATTATTCGTTGTTGGTATATTTGATTTGAAGCACGACTACAAACATCGATACTATTTATAACTGAATATATCATAGTATTACTGAATTTTTCTTTGTTTCTTAAGTAGGTTTTTGATTTGTTTATTTGTATAACTAAGAATGACTTCCCCCTTTGGTAACACCACAAAGCATTAATATGGAGATTTTCTAAAACGAATACAAAATGATTTATCAAATAACAACACGCTAAAAGCGCTCATTTTGTTCCTAAAATAAACAGAATTAGTCACAATCCTGTAAATATTATACATTAATTTAACCACTAACATTATATACAACTTACATTTTACATTTTGTCTAGTGTTTACCCTGTTGCAATATATAGCCTTTGTAGATAATTTTGTTCTTTCAATTCCAAACGTTCATTTACCAATTTACACATTATGTATAACTAATAAATTAATTGTGTAACAACGTAACACCCCCACCTCCTAATCTTGACCACTTTTATTTTCACTTTTATCCAACCTCCCCAAACCTCCAACCCCCACTCTAACCTCTGACCACCCACACACTTCCCTTCTTTTACTATAATCACGCCTCTTTATATTTTGGGGGTGGCTTTATTATTGTGATTTTTAAAAATCTATTATTATTAACTAATATATTAAATCTACCCATCAGTGAAAGTGAAAGACAAAGTTAAACAACAACAAACAAACAAGTGTCACCAGACGTAAATACTTGAATGCTGTACAAAAATCAATAAGAACATATGTATATTATATTTCCTTTGCTGACGTCAAGAAGCTAATTTGTCTCTGAATCACAGCAAAAATATGTTCTACAACCACAACGTTGGAGAAGGCTGTAAAAATTTAAAACAAGTCAATACTACGAACGGTTAAACACAACTGAACAGGTTTCCATGGAAACTTTGGAAGCTGATTAAATAGGAAAACTCGTTAAGATCAGCGGCAAAGATGTAAATAACATCAACCTCGACATTTCCAGCTTTGTCTATTTTTAATGTATTGATTGTCATGGCACCTCCATTTTATTCATAGATGGCGGTTTTTTAAACATCGTTTTTGATGGTTTTCCTAAACATTGGACCAATTTGTAAAGAGGGAATAATAAATGTTATGTACATTATTTCTAACAAAATATGTCTTGATGAGCGATCCTTAAAACTTCTGAGGAATTAAATTATTGGACTAACCTTTGTAATAATATTATTAATCTGTGAACGTCATTGTGTATCAGTTTGTAAATCTAAATGTTTGTCAGAAGTCATGCCTAACCACTCATGCCCACTTATCCCTTGGCCATCTATCCTATGCCTAGCGACCTTTGCCTACCTACCTAATGCTCACCTACCCTATGCCTAACTACCCTCTGCCCACCTACAATATGCCGACCTATTCCATACCTATCTATCCGATGGCCCTCTGCTTGATGACACCTTTCCCGGTGCCCACCTCCTTTACGCCCACCTACCCTATGCCAAGTTACCATGTTCCAAGCTACCCGGCCTATACCTACCTCCCCGATGGCCACCTACCAAGTGCTCACCTATTCTTTGTCCACCTACAACCCCGTGGGGTTTCCGGGGAGTGTCCTCGGGCACTGGAAAGAATAGGACCCCAGTAACCCCATGCTTGACGTAC
>JAULCD010075701.1:0-11836 GCA_032361085.1 Calliostoma canaliculatum | reverse complement strand
ACCCACAACCACAACACCCTCACACACCCCATACCACACCACCCACACAAACCACCCACCACAACACCCTCACAAACCCCATACCACACCACCTCAACAAACCCACAACCACAACACCCTCACAAACCCCATACCACACCACCTACACAAACCCAATACCACACCACCTACACAAACCCACAACAACAACACCCTCACAAACCCCCATACCACACCACCTCAACAAACCCACAACAACAACACCCTCACAAACCCAATACCACAGCACCTACACAAACCCACAACAACAACACCCTCACAAACCCCATACCACAGCACCTACACAAACCCCCATACTAGTTTTTCTTTGGAAAGTGCACTGTTTACAATGAAATGGACATTTGTAAACCTCACTATTTGATCCTGTGTTTGAAGCAACCCATTCAAAACATACCACCTCCTTTAAGGATTTTAACACACATTCATATCAACAATACTCATAATCTACGCGTACCAAATTGCAAAGACCTAAACAATCAAATTTAACATTATTTTTTTTGTAAATGTTTCTTTATTTTGCTTAAACTTTCTATTTTAAAAAAGAAATATCTTCATTAATTAAAAAAAAAATTTTGGGGGGTACAAGTTACTAATTTTGAAATTTATTTTAGATGCAAAGCATTTCATCACTTTTTGTATGACAACAATAATTTTCTGTATTAGATGCAATGAATGGCTGCTTTTTGGTTACAAACATTTTTTAAAGATAGTAATTTATTGGTTTTCCATAAAGAATGCATGGATGTTAAACAATTGAAATTCTGAGCAGAAAACATTGAGCTTAAGACTAAGAAAAAGGCACACACAAATGTACAATCACAAAAGAAGACTTTTTGTTGAGAACTTGCAAAACTGCAATAAAACGAATATTCTTAGTTTTAGTTTTTGCCAGTTTTGCAATACAACATGTATGGCACAGATTAAAATGATGATGTTACATAACTTTGGCACTTTAATAAAAAAAAAAAATAAGCTTAGCGATTAAGTGTGAAATTAAAATTGATAAAAGTTTGATTTAAAGGAATTTGTTTGAAAGATCTTACTAAATCTTGTACCAATTTATGAATTAAAAGAAACTGCAAATTAAATATATTTTTGTGCACACATACTAAGCTACAGAGAATGGTTAATTATAACATATAGTACAACATTATATAAATATGTTCACTTCTAAAAATACAAAGTTTATTTCATATCAAGAACATGAATACAGACGACTATCTATCAACTCTGAGAGTGCTATAGGGATCGTAATATGTCTTAAAACTACCACTTGCGCTGTTAAAAACCTTTCCCGTGGTAATCTGTTTAAAGAGCTTCTGGAAGAAGCTCTTTAACCCTTAAACTGCTGAGCACAACACTTGCTCATCTTAGTTTTCAAATTCCAACTGACATAGGCTGTTGAAAACCTATTTTGTGGTAATTTGTTTAAAAGAGCTCCTACAGGTATATATATATATAACTAATTTATTTTTTTGCCAAGAATATAATTTTATCATGACATATTTAAAAAAATATCTGACAAAATATGTATGTGTTTCTAATAAAATAAAGATATAAAAAAGGACTAAAAAGGATCATGTTTGACAATTATTTTCGTTCAGTCCATGTTTATTTTAGTTATTAGGGATAGTGATGGTGGGGAGAAAATAAATAATCTACGTAAATTACAGTAGTTGTGCTAACTAGTTAAAATGCCAATTCATATAAAATTGAAAATGTAATTATTCTCTGATATTTAAATTAAATTGACAAGATTGGCAGCTGAAATTCATATAATTTTTAAAATAATTTTACGAATATACTGTAATTGTTTAAATGTACATAACAAGGTTGTATCTACCTAAGGCCAGACATTTTAAATAAATTTGGTTAATATGGATAAAAAAAGGTGAAATGCCTCCAAATCTAGCCCCACCTAGAAAATCTATGTATTTTTTATAATATAACAAAATTACTTACGACTGTCACCTACTGTTATTGAAGAAGTTGAAAACCACAAGTAACTTTGGTATATACTAACACAACTTCTTCTTTGACTCTCAAAAGATTCTTTTTTATAACCCTGACTTAAAAAACAATTCCCCACAAATGTTTGGCCTAAGGTTCCAGAGTAATAAAACATATAAAGTTGTAATTAATTGAAATGAAAATCTATCAGATTTACAGAAATGATAGATTGTATTTCATTAAAATTTCTATCCCATATAATCTGGTCATTGACCGATAAAACAGTCAATTAATTTTAGTTGAACTATGAGCACCTTGTGCTGTTGAAAACCTATCCAGTGGTCATTTGTTTAAAAGAGCTTCCCATAGGGAAGCTCTTTTAAACAATTGACCACAGGATAGCTTTTATTTAGCCTTAGTATCATTATTGATAATTAACATACTGAAATCAACACAATTGCCTGCAAGCATTCTTAGTGTTAATTAATAAACGGTTTCTGTAAAATATAATCTTGTTAATTTTTTTAATTATTTTTTTCGGAAATTAATCAAAGATATTAAACACCTGAAATCCGTCTAGTTGATAATAAAAACCCTATTTTCACTCACAATCAAATTTTACTTCTATTTTCACTCACAATCAAATTTTACTTTAAGAGTGCATTAATCACTTTTGAAAGGAACATCAAATTAATAATGAAAACGGCACTGAACATACACCTTTTGAAAACATAAAAAGCAGTTGAATTGAAATTGAAAAATTGGAATTCCAGAACATTGCAGAGGGATTCAAGATGTCAGAATGCAATGTCAAGTTTTAATTACATAAAGTGTTCCCTTTAATTCTCCTGACAAACTAAATAGATTCTGTCGTAGCTGCGAAAGAAAACTATCATCCTTCAGTGGTAGGCTTCCATTATTTCATGGTTACTTTGTTTAGGCTGGAAGCATGTTAATTGAATTCTGAAATGTTTTTCGTTCCCCCAGTCTGCTAAAGTCGAAATGAGAATTATTTATTTAGAGAAAGTAATTGAAATGGATGTTGAGTTTGGATGTCACTAGCCACTATGCCTAAAATGGCTTTCCTTGCTTTTTTATATATCATATTTGTTTTTGTTTGAAATCAACAAAACTTTGAGTTCAACATTTCGATTCTAATCTTTTCTTTTTCAAATGTGTTTTATTTTACATACTTTTAGCAAACTCGACATCTTGTTCAAAACACAGGTTATTTTATGTTATCTTATATTACATTTGAAAATAAAAGAAAAAACAACAAATTTATATTGTTTTCAAAATATATGATTTCAAATGAAATTATCAATTATCTTGAAAAAAAAATGATCTAAGAAATATTATATTTCCAAAAAGGAAGATTGATTAAAAAAAACATCAATTATCTTGACATTATAAAATAACTAGATTATTTTTGAACTTTTTAATTAAAAGGATTCCTTACTTACTATTTCTATGATAGTAGTTCATTAACCCTTACCGTGCGACTCACGGAAATATCCGGGTCAGGCTAGTAGCCTGACCCGGATATTTCCGTGAGCCGCAAGGTAAAGATTAATATAAAACTGTACAACACATGCATAAGTCTATGGGGAAAGGATCATCAACAACATCATATATACAATACAATATCCATCAATCACAACACAGGCTAACACCAACTGGAAGAAACAGTTTCACAACAGCAGCCTTGGTTTCAAAACTCCCAATTTCATTTTTCAAATAAAAACATTAATAACAAAGATGCGCTTTCACCAATCAAAACTCCGCTGCAAGTTGATTGGTTGCTGCAAGCAATGCATTATAGAGCAAATATAACCATGCTGTTATATGTCTTATTTAACCCTTAAAGTTGTAATTGACTTCAATGAAACTTTTACTTTTACTTCTTTATGCTGTTGAAAATGTATCCTGTGGTAATTTGTTTAAAAGAGCTCCTTTAAGGAGCTCTTTTAAACAAATTACCACAGGATAGGTATTCAACAGTGGATTTTGGATGGTGAACTTGATACTTTTAGGGTTAACTATGGCTTTGTGTAGTTACAAACATTTTTAGAAACCATGGCTTTAAAAAACTCGGATGGGATATGGATTTTACAATAGAATTACGGGTGCTTAAGTGTCAATGTCGTGTCGAAGGTTTGTGAAATTGACTGCTTCGACATCAACAAGTTTCGTGATTTAAATTAACTTATTTTTTTTAACAATTTTGAAACTGATTTCTAAAACACTGAAGTTATTTTCAAGATATTTTCTACATTTAAAAAAAATTAAATTTGTTGAACTAATTTTTTTTAACTATAAAGTCAATAAGCCCTATAAAATATATGTGTAAAGATCTACATTATGTTAAGGATGAAAATGTAACAAGATGGAAATACAAAGTATTCACAAGGTAGAAACCACAATCACAAAATATATGAAAATGAAGAAAAAAAATGGAGTTAAAAGTTGATGCCAAAGCAATTCTGATTGCACTGCAAGGAAACGTTGTCATGGTGACGAGTGAGTGGAATAAGTAAAAATATGGGAAATCTAAATATAGAAAGGTGTGTTTATATTACCGTATTTATTATACTCATCTTGAACAGTTCCAGGACTGATAACGTTTATTCCTGGTGGTACATATCACAAATACACACATAAATATTCTACATAAACATATTGTGCAGCAATTCCTCAATATAAACTCATTTAAATCTTTGAGAGGCATTTAGAAGTTGTGTAGGAATATAACAAAGTTGTGATGGTTGTCAACTTCTATAGTGTCTTAACCCTTATCGTGCGGTTTAGTTTTGGAGAACTTGTCCCGAGTGGCGTGTCCTCACGCAACATCATCGTCTGTCTGCTGATGCGACTCACGGAAATATCCGGGTCAGGCTACTAGCCTGACCCAGATATTTTTGTGAGCCGCACGGTAAGGATTAATGTGACATTTCAGTGTAGGAACTAACACTGTTAAAACTTATCGTGTGGCTCACGGAAATATCCGGGTCAGGCTAGTAGCCTGACCTGGATATTTCTGTGAGCCGACCGGTAAGGGTTATGCTTAATAAAGGTGTTAGTACCTACACTGAAACGTCGCATTAAACAATAAAGGAATTGACAACCATAAGCAACTTTGTTATTATAAACTCATTTAGTTTTAAATCTTTAAACATAAAAACATAAATAATCAAAATAAATATCAACTGTATAAACATGAATTCCTCAACATGAACTTATTTAGTTTTAAAACTACAAACATAAAAAACATAAATAATTTGCAAAAACATATATTTATCAAGTGAAATTACTGAAAATAAAGTCATTTTCATTTAGTTTTATGGTTGAAACATATATATTCTATTTACTTACACATATGGTACATATTATACCAACTTGAGTTTCTCATTTCAAATTTTTTGTTTAGTTATGAAAGGTTTAAAAGTAAAAACAAACATATAACTTAATTGTTATATTTGTATTAACTTTAATTCCTCAATATAGTAAGATTGTTTTTATATTTAAAGTGAAGAAAATACAACGGTTATTTTTTTATACACAATAATTTCTCATCTCAAAATATGAAGATTAAGTTTCAAAAACATCAATCATTCTTTTAAAAATATCCTAGCAATTTATTACTTTTTATATCACAAATATCACAAGCATTTTAAGCAAATATGTATCATATTAAAAGATAAAAATTATAAACATATATTTATATGAAAATAATTTCAAATCTCAACTTCCAGAATTTTATTATAAATTTTGAAGTCAATCCTTAGTGCGATAAATTTATTTTAGTTGGACTTAAAACTGTTACCTCCTTGTGCTGTTAAGGTAACAAGATATGTTTTGAACAGTTCTAGGTTAGAATTTAGAAAGCAGCAAATAAAAATAATATATTACAATTAAAACATTAAAGTAATATATTGAAATCAACATTTTGAAATCAACATATTGGAATCAACATACTAAAACCCACATATTGAAATCAACATATTGAAATCAACATGTTGAAATCAACGAATTAAATCAACATTTAAATCAGCATATTGAAATCAACATACTGAAACCCACATATTGAAATTGACTCAAATATTTTTTTTAATTAACATTTCTAAAATATCTGTTGTTAATGACAACACAAAACGACAATTAAAGCAACAAAGTCATCAAATAAAATTAAACCTATATCTAGATTCACTGTGCATTGCACAAAATAATGAAACAATAAAATGAACAATAGGGCATCATAAAATAGAAACTAGAAAAAAAAGAAAAAGTCATAATTATACGAGATAATTTTTTTACAAATTTCTAAAACCTGAACTGATTTGTAGGGCAAAATATAGTTTGAGAGTGTTTGTTTTAAATTAGTTGATATAAAATGATACACTAAATGTTAAAAAATGTTAAAAAATGATAACAAATTATTAACAAAACAAAATAATTTGATAAGAAAACGAAAAAAATCTTCATGGAATTATTTTAAAAACAATTATAGAAATATCTTGTCAGAAATTTGAGTATCATAGTCAACCTATAAACTGGGTTATAATTAACAAATACCATGTAATCAAACAGCATTGTAACCCTCGTAGTGCTAAAGGCAACAGTTCCCCATTTCACTGTTCAATAATAAAATGAAATATGCAAATGAAAACTTATCCTGTGGTTATTTGTTTAAAAGAGCTCCTAAAAGGAGCTCTTTTAAACAAATAGCCAAAGGATAGGTTAAAAATGGAGTAAGTTGTTTAGTTTCAAGTCAAAGTTGAGTTTAGCACGTAAGAGTTAAAACACACTGTAAGGCGTACACAGCACTGCATATTTTTGCTCTCAAATGTAAAAATTAAAAAAAGTCTTTATAAAAATAGGGACAATTTTAACATGACAAATTACTATGTACACACACTGTGTGCATTCCAATCTAGTTTAGTAATAAACGAAATTCCTGCAACTTGTTCAAGCAATTTCATCAAAGATAACAACATAAATCAAAACATTTTAAAACGGATATGATTGCCACAACCTGTGCGTGCAGAAACCAGAACATAGAAGCGTCACGCATGTCAGATGAATTAATTATAACAATTTGGACGATTTAATTAGTTTAGTAAATTTATCATAGTTGCAGTTACAAAAATTTTAAATTCACATGATTACACATTCTGATTATTCACAGTAATGTGTTCAGATTTTAAAAAAATATGAAAATAGACTGGATTTAGCTGCAAATAACCTCAGTCAAAACAATTTGTGCGTGTCGTCTGTTTTTTTGTTTTCTGTTTTCTATGTGTAGATACTTTAAAGACTTTACTAATTATTTTTACATTTGACAAAAACTAAATGTTGTAGGCAAGGTTGGGTAATCGGAACCATAACAATTTTTTTTCTTATCAGGCAAGTATATGCTCTTAATTGGCGTGAACTTAATAACAAGAAGTTGAGATAAAAAAAAATCTGAACTATAACATCTTGTTGGGAAGCAGACATTAAATTCCAAAAGAGGGCAGGAGAAGACCAACCTAAACTGCTAGAAAATATGTCAAAAATTGTTTCTTATTGTCACAGTGTTTTATTGTCCCAAGTATCATTGTTTTTAAAATAAAATTAAATAAAAGTAAAGTAAAAGCAAAATAATGGTTCTGATATCTTGTATTCTGATTGGCTGCAAACAAAATCTTTCATAATCATAATTAAATAAGGCAAAAAGAAGACATGAGAATGTTACTTTTACTAACATATGAACTGTAGGGACTGAGATTAATACTTATAATATATAAGGCTAATGCAGACTAAATTGAAGTGGTTTAATGATATTAAATTTAAAAAAAAACAAAAAAAGAAAATATTTACAAGTTTCTATGTGGATATTTACTACTTCTTTATTGAAGTTGCTTGTCACCTTATTCTAATGATTCTGATACCAATGTCATAAACATGAATGTCTTTGTAAAAAATCATTACTAAAGCTTTGATGGGCTGTGACAGAAATAAAAAACAAAACAAAACAAAACAAAACAAAACAAAACAAAACAAAACAAAAAGAGCTGGATTAGAAATCAATACAACTATACTAAAACAAGATGCAAGAAAAATATAATACATATCATATTTTTGCCATTGTCAAAGTTTCCATAACTAAAAGGAGCTACAAAAGGAGGACACATATTTGAAGAGGAGGGAAAGCTTCAGATACTTCATATGAATCTAAGATGCAACAGGAATGTGCATAGACTTGCCGCCATAACTCTGACTACAGGTGCAATAACCCTTAAAGTGCAGAACAGGGGCGAGTATAATTAAAAACTGTTACACCTTGTGCTGTTGAAACCTTTTCTGTAATAATTTGTGTAAAAGAGCTCCCACAAATTTTTACCGAAAAGGTTTTCAACAGCTTATTCCGGTTGGAGTTTGAAAATTGAAAATGCTGGTTTCAGCACTTTAAGGGTTAATAAGAGTTAACTGATTTGCGGAAAGGGTACAAGAGTATAAAGGCAAACATCCCCCCAACCCTTAACCCTTACAGTGCTGAATAGGGTTAAGTAGATTATAGAATTGTTGAGTAGAACCTTGTGCTGTTAAAAACCTCTCCTGTGGTAATTTGTTAAAAAAAATCTCATTAAATTCTCTAAAAATTACCACAGGGTAGGTTTTCAACAGCTAATTTTAGGTGAAATTTTGACAATGAAATGGGAACAAATTGGGCTCAGCACCTAAAGGGTTAACTACTTATCACGATATTTGAAAAAAAAGCCAACAATTTCTGAAATACTAATTTGAAATAAGAATTTTTAAATCTGAAAGTCCTGAATTGTGTTTGTTAGCACTTGAAACTTGTTGCCAGTGCTGTTGAAATTTATCCTGTGGTAATTTGTTTAAAAGAGCTTCTACAGAAAACACTTTAGTTTTTTTTAAATGTACAACTCCTCCTCCCCAAAAGCTGCCTCTGTCTTGTTCGCAAGAAGTAAAGATGTAAAATAAAAAGCACTGCCGATATAAAAGGTACAAAAATGACAGCAATGCAAACAGATATATCTTTAATATATAGTCAAGCTAAAATTTGAAGAAATACCAAATACATAGTCGGCTTAATCCTTTAAAGCTAAATTCAATTTTGTATGAATTCAATTTGCGACCACTTTGTAAGAGAGCTCTTTTAAACAAATCGCCACAGGATTGGACACTAAAATGTACTTTTGGCTGCCACAACATTTTAAGGGTTAACCCTTACAGTGCTGAATTGGGTTAAGTAGACCACCTTGTGCTGTTAAAAACCTATCCTGTGATAATCTTGTAGGAGCTCTTTTAAACAAATTACCACAGGATAGGTTTTTAACAGATTATTTTAGGCGTTATTTTGACAATGAAATAGGAAAAAAATTAGGCTCAGCACTTTAAGAGTTAAAAAATCCTGCCATTATAAAATTTTTGATTGATCTATATTTCAAAATTGGAACAAAAACAAAGAGGTTTTCACAAATTAAGTACAAATAATATATAATGCAAAATATAAATTATTACATTTTTGTAAAAGTTAAATTTTTAAAAATATGATTCAACAGCGAGAATTTTAAAAATAAAAATTTGATTGGCCATTACCAAAAAGATATATAAAATAATTATACAGCCTTAATAATCCGCCACTACAAAAGCTTTAAGTGTTATTGCTAATCTTTAACCCTCATCATGCAGCATTACTTTGCATTGTCATCTTAAGGGGTGTATACCAGAACTTTTAAAGGTTTAGTCTATTAACCCTTACCGTGCGGCTCAGGGAAATATCGGGGTCAGGCTACTAGCCTGATCCGGGTATTTCCATGAGCCGCACAGTAAGGGTTAATGTCTCATGGTAAGGTGAGACACGCGGTAAGGGTTAATGTCTCACGGTAAGGTGAGACACGCGGTAAGGGTTAATGTCTCACGGTAAGGTGAGACACGCGGTAAGGGTTAATGTCTCACAGTAAGGTGAGACACGCGGTAAGGGTTAATGTCTCACAGTAAGGTGAGACACGCGGTAAGGGTTAATGTCTCACGGTAAGGTGAGACACGCTGTAAGGGTTAATGTGGTGGATAGAACATTTAACCATTTTAGTGTCAAAGTTCAAATACTGCTGAATTTTTTTCCTGTGGTGATTTGCTTAACAGAGCTCTAAGAAGAGGTTTGTTTTAAAGAAACCATCACAAAATAGCTTTAAAGAGACTCAAGATATCACAGCTTTAAGTCCACCTTACCAACTTCAGAACTTAAAGAAGCAAACTAAAGCAAATAAGCGCAGGGAGGAATTCTGATCTCACTAAAATGAACAGGAAAAAACTAGGTAATACTCCTTCCATTACAACAGCCGTTAACCCCTTAAGTGCTGAACTGGGATGACTGATTAAAAACTGTAGCAGCATTAAAAAACATATCCTGTGGTAATTTGATTACAAGAGCTCTTACACCTATCCTTTTAAACAAATCACCACAGGATAGGTGTTTAACAGGCTGTTTATGATGAAATGTTGGACAAAATGTTCTCTCAGCACTTAAAGGGTTAAATTTAAACTAAACCGAAGCTATTAAGTGCAAGGAGCAGGAAGTGACATCAACAGGAAGTGACATCATAATTTACCAACCTGGCGTACAGGAACCAGAGTGCAACACTTCTATTTCTTTGCGAGCTTTGCATGCTTCTCGGCGCAAAATGCATGTATTGCTGTACGTCTGTCCGTCTGTGCCGCAAACTTTGTCTAAGACATCCGCGCATTGATAATTGCAGCGACAAAGAGGATTGCGCTGCTTGTCAAGGTGGCAAACCTCTGGCTTCTTGCATTGAAAGCTCTTGCAGGGGTCTGAAAACAGAGACAGCCATTTTTGCATTGAAAGCGTTTGCAGGGGTCTGAAAACAGAGACAGTTATTTTTGCATTGAAAGCTCTTGCAGGGGTCTGAAATCAAATATTGCCATTCTTGCAACGAAAGCTCTTGCAGGGGTCTGAAATTAAAGATTGCCATTCTGAAATTAAAGATAAAAATGAAAATTATTGCAGGGGTTTGCAATCAGCTGGTCATTCTTGCATGGAAAGTTCTTGCAGGGATTTGAAATAAGTTACAGTCATTTTTGCATATAAAGCTCTTTTAGGGATCTGAAACCTAAGATTGTCAGTTTTACACTGAAAGTTCTTGCATGGGTCTAGAGTTTAGGTTTAAGCTGAGAATGTTTAAATGACTGTGTTTATTTGCACAGTGATTAGTTGATGCTTATAAGTTTCTGAAATGAAAAATAAAAATGATTTCAGTTTTGTAATTTGTAAAACAATTTAAAAAATTATCAAAAAAACCCAAACTGTTAACCTTCACCGTAAGTATTTTTGTAAATATATATATGCTCTTGTTGATGATATGTGAATGTAAATCTTACAGTTAGTAATTCTGGTAAGAATTATCTTAAGTCAAAACATTTCTTAACCCAGTCATATAGCAAAATAAAATCTTCTTGGCCTCTCGAGTCAACTCAATAAATGTATGCAACTTATCAAAATAAAATAAAAATTATATTGAAAAGTAGATTTTTAAATAAACTTGTGCAATTTGATTCACATAGAAGTATTTACAAGCACTCAGGCAGTCGTTTATTCACAAATACTAAAAGGCGTCAGACCCAGGTACAAGTGTTATGGTAAAAGTTATAAATTAATCATGTCTCAGGCCAAACAAAATAAATGTTGTGGTTCCGATTACGTGACTTTAAAATTTAGGGGATATAGGTCGGTCGGGAATTTTATATTTTACTACTTAAATGTATTTGGAAACAGGAAAGATAACTAAGACACGATGCTGGTTTGGCTGCTTTAATAACAACA
>JAULCD010075590.1:482-11837 GCA_032361085.1 Calliostoma canaliculatum | reverse complement strand
AAGCTGGGCGGGAAATGTTATTAACACTTCGAGTGCTGAATAATTTTAGCAGGACTTCAAAGTGATTTTTTAAACTGTCACAAAGTCGGTTTATGTGGGCGTGTTTAGGAGCACGAGCATTTTCGCTAAGGATTTGAATTTTTTTACTAATTCTATTAGTTTTTTTACTAATTCTATTTTTTTACCTTTTGATATAGTCATTACTTGACAAAAATTCCAAATTTGGCATTTATAATTCATGTAACTCAATTCATTTAAAATATAGCATGTGCTAAAAGCTTTATGTAGGAAAGATGTTTTTCTAGGGCTTGAAAACATAATACATTTTGTTGGGTTTTTTTTTAATAATTAGTGTTTACTTACAAACATGTATAAATTGCCTATAATGTCTTACTGTAGTTGTGTGTTGTTTCTTATGTGCCTAAAGCATAACACTAAATTAATTTATTTTTTAAAATAAAATATAACACTGGGAACAACTTGAAACTTATATTCTGTCAAGATTGATTACAAGTTTACAAAGCCAGGCAGCGTACGGAATACAGTGATTTCAGGTAGTGAACTTGTAAAGCAACACGTGATGGGCACCAAGGGTAGACTAGGTCCTCGGCATCCCAATGCTTGTCGTAAAAAGAGACAATAATAAATAGCTTGTGAGTGTGAGCAGATTGCAAATATTGTCTATCGTGATGTTTTTGACGACTATGCTGCTAATATGTGCGGCACGTTGTTAAGGAGCTCTTTTAAACTGATAAGGATGATTTTTTCTGCAGTGTCATAAAAACTAGTCTGTGTAGAAAGTATTAACCATTTTCCAGAGAGTAGATACTGAAATGATCTACATATGTCACGGGTACTTTGATGACAAATAATATTGAAAAGGATCGAGACGTTTACATGGCTCTTTGTTTAACAAAACCTTTGCGCTTGCCGATATATCAATGGCATTGCTGCCCCAATATCTTATGTTTCAAATAAATCCCAGCTTATTGTCTACGTGAGCTTACCAGGTTTGGGGGCGTTTTAATGATGTCACTGTGAATCGCTACTTGACACCCTGCAAAAATTTGACAACAATAAATACACATGGTAAAATATACTTCAGGTTATACACGTATTAATCACATATATGGCAATCAACACACACACAGACACACATTACACACATACACACACATACACACATCATGTGTTTTGCATACACATCACGTGCATACACATAGTAACACATATTAAGTAAATACACATATGAAGTACATATTCCAGATAAACTATAAATGCATTACATATATAGAAGTGTATAAATATAGAAATACATATTCTTAACATACAACGTACCAAATGTGTGGCATTAGGGTGTGCGATCTCACCCGGGACACCTGGCTTGCTGACGGATCTAACCCATCTAGAATGCAATACAATGGGCGAACTATAGCTTTTGTACAATAAAATACTTCTACATGTAATTATATGTGAAGACCAATACTTAAGACATCACAATATTCAACCTGTGTACTGATAAGTACACATGCACTGAAATCAATCTTTGACCTAGGTAAACTTATAAAGCAAAGATTACTATTGATGCATTACTAAAATGCTAACATTTAAACCTTTCTACCATATCTAAATAACTACAAAACATATTCTTAACTTTAGAAAGCTATTTTATATTAGATTAGAAGTTTAGCTATAATTTATATTTAGATATTTAAAACTAACCTCAGTAGATGATCTGTTCAATGTCGCTGTCAAGTGTAATCTGTGCAGTGAGTGACAAAAGCATGAAATGTTATTTAAACAGGCAGGACACAGAAATCAGCCAACCAGAACAGTGTCTGGCTTGCCCTGTAACTCTAAACAAAAGAAATGAACTGATTAAGGCAACACCCCTGACCAGGAATGGATCGACCTTGTGTGCAGCAGGCCTACAGTGAAATAGAAACCTGAGTGAAATAGAAACCTATGTAGAACAGACAGATTAAGAATAACTAAGACATTGCAGACGCGCGGGTTATAATACAATCAAATAAATAAATAAAATAGATATACTGAAAGTATGAGACTACCACATACTTCCCCCCTTCGGCAAATGATGTCCCCATCATTTATCTCGTCCAGCCACCAGATTCACTAAAGCTTCTGCAACACTGCTGGGCATACTAGCGAAAGCTCCTTGGGATGAAAGGGAACTAAGGTAATCTGCCCGCTGAATCCAGTCTGGTGGCTGTTGTGCTGACATGACGTAATCACCAGAAGTAATCCACCCCGGCTGCTTTCTTGCTCTTCCGGATCTTCTTGGGTGTGGCTCTTCTGGTGGCTCAGGCGTCTGAGTAGATCCATCTGGGTCCTCAGGCTCCAGCTGCTGTTCTGGAGTGGAACCAACGGACTTCCTCTGCGTCTGCTCTTGAGGAACTTCTGGAGATATTCCTTGATTCTGCTCAGGTTGATGAGCATCACCGTTCACAGTCTCCACTTCTCCATCATCATCATCAGACATCTCCCTCACCTCAGTTGGCCCTTCAGCTGATGCAGCTGAAACTGACGGTGTTGATGACGTGGTGTGGACAACAATGAAGTCTTCATCTCCACTATCCCCTGTTGTCTCTGTTGGTTGGGTCTCTTCTACTGGTATAGTCGCTCTCCTAGTGCGTGGGCGTGGCTTTGGTGCAGATCTTGGTGCAGGTCGTGGTGGCTCAGGAACTTCCGGGCCAGCAATAGCTCCAATGGGAAGCAGCAAGTTCCGATGAAGTGTTCTCCTTCTACCCTCTCCACT
This sequence comes from Calliostoma canaliculatum, assembly GCA_032361085.1. Lineage (NCBI taxonomy): Eukaryota > Metazoa > Mollusca > Gastropoda > Trochida > Calliostomatidae > Calliostoma > Calliostoma canaliculatum. The sequence goes on along the minus strand of JAULCD010075590.1, from coordinate 9,061 downwards.
CTCCTTACCCACGGTATAGACAGGTATGGTCGGGTTGGGTTGATGCAGCACAACATATACTTCCTCCTCCCACTTATCGGCTAACTTGTGACGTCCATCGAAAGCAACGACCTTGACTAGGACTCTATCTCCCACACACAAAGTAGCTGCTCTGGCTGTCTTGTCATAGTTGATCTTCTGACGCTTCTGTTGTTTCACGGCTGACTCTGTAGCTAACTTGTAAGCTTGCTTCAGTCTCTCCTGTAGTGTTTCCACGTACTTGTTGGTGGTTGTTGACTTGCTTGGCTCGATGTCAAGTCCAAAGGCTAGATCTACAGGAAGACGAGGATGGCGTCCAAACATCAAATAGAAAGGTGACTGTCCTGTGGTATCATGTCGAGTACAGTTGTACGCATGGGCAAGTGGTCCAACATGAGTCTTCCAGTCTCTCTTGCTGTCTGGATCCAAGGTGCCAAGCATGTTACACAAAGTACGGTTAAATCTTTCACACATCCCGTTGCCCATTGGATGGTAAGGTGTTGTGGTAGATTTATCAATGTTCAACATCTGGCACAGTTCTGTCATCAGCTTTCCTACGAAGTTAGCTCCCTTGTCCGAATGTATCCTTCTTGGTAATCCATAGTGAACCACAAAGTTCTTGAAGAAGAGTTCAGCGGTGGTCTTTGCAGTGGTATTCTTGCATGGATAGGCCTGAGCATATCTGGTAAAATGATCTGTCACCACTAGAACATACTCTTCACCACCCTTGGACTTCTCTAGTCCAAGGAAATCCATACAGACTAGTTCTAGTGGCTGTGACGTCTCAATGCTTACCAGGGGGGCTCGGCCAGGTGTAACAACCTTCCTTCTCAGACATCGATCACAGGCTTGTACGTGAGCTTCAACATCCTTAGTCATTCCTGGCCAGTAGAACCTATCTCTCATCAGAGACACTGTTCTATCTCTGCCAGGATGTCCAAGGTTGTCATGCATACTGCGCAAAGCTGACAATCGGCATCTAGATGGAAGTACAAGTTGTTCACACTCTTCTCCGTCTATGATGGTCACTTTGAATAAAACTCCCCTCTTCAGCTTGAAGTTCGCAAAACTTTTGAGAAGCTTGCACATCTCTGAGTCACCTACATAGTTGCTCCGGTTTGGACGGGTCTCATCTCTAAGATGCTCCATTATGGTCGCCAGGGCTCGGTCTTTCTCTTGTGCTCTTCTCCAGTCCTTGGCGTTCACATCACAGATGGCTTCTGTCACATCAGGCTCAGAACCAATCAAACTGGAGGTCATACACAAACTCTCCACGAAGTTATTCACAGACACTGAGTTACAGATGGCCTTTACAGAGTCAAGACTGATTATTTCCTTCTGAACTGTGTCCTCTTCCTCTTCTGGCAACCTCGACAAAACATCTGCATCTATATTGGCCTTTCCTGGTCGATACTCCAAGGTAAAGTTGTAATTGGCCAATGCAGCTAACCATCTGTGCCCCGTGGCGTCCAAACGGGCTGTCGTCAGAACGTATGTCAAAGGGTTGTTGTCTGTCATAACCACAAATTCATTTCCATACAAGTAGTCGTGGAATTTCTCCGTTACGGCCCACTTTAGACACAAGAATTCCAACTTATGTGCAGAGTAGTTCTTCTCGGAACGGCTGAGTCCTCTACTTGCATACGAAATAACTCGCAGTTGGTCATCCTGCTTCTGGTATAAGACTGCTCCTAATCCACGTCCGCTGGCATCTGTGTGGAGTTCAAAGGTCTTGGAACAGTCCGCATATCCCAGTACAGGTGGTTGACAGAGTCGGTTCTTGAGTTCTTCAAAGGCTTGCTGTTGTTCCTGTCCCCATCTCCATTGTGTGGTTGGTGAAGATTTCGCCTTGGATTTCTTGGACAGGGCCTGTGGCATCAGTTCAGAGAGTGGTTTGGCAATCCTGGAGAAATCCTTCACAAATTTGCGATAGTACCCAGCAAATCCTAGAAACTTTCTCACTTTCTCTGGGCTGGTAGGTGTTGGCCAGTTTTCTATCTTCTGAATCTTCTCAGGATCAGCTTCCACTCCTTTCTCAGATACCACGTATCCCACATACTTCACCTTTCTCTTGAAGAATTTACATTTCTTCGGGGCCAGTTTTAATCCACATTCCTGGAGTCGTCTTAACACTTGTGATAGTCTTTCTACATGTTCCTCATAGGTCCTTGAGAAAATAATCAAGTCGTCAAGGTAGATGAGGCAGATTTTCAGGTTGAGGCCTTCTAAACACTGTTCCATCAGTCGTTGGTAGGTCGCTGGCGCATTACACAAACCAAAAGGCATCCGGTTAAACTCGTAGAAGCCTAAGGGTCCAACAGTGAAAGCAGTGCGTTCCTTATGGTCTTCCTGAATCTCAACCTGATGATATCCGCTTTTCATGTCCAGGACACTAAAGAACTTCATCCCTCCAAGACTGTCCAAAAGTTCTTCTATTCTTGGCAATGCGTGGCTGTCTCTAATAGTCATTCCATTCAACTGGCGATAGTCAATACACATTCTAAGTTTGTTGTCCTTCTTCCGAGCTAGTACAACATTGGAGGCCCAAGGGCTGTGAGACTTCCTGATGACTCCAGCACTAAGTAGTTGTTGTAGATGACTTCTGGCCTCATCGTACATAGCTGGTGGAATGCGTCGATGTTGTTGCTTGAAGAGAGTGTTGTCGACTAGGTTGATGGTGTGTCTGAAGTTAGATAAGTGGCCTAAACCGCTGTCACCTTTGGAGAAGATGTCCTTGAACTAAAGGATAACACCAATTCTTTGAGCAATCTCTTCTCGGGTAAACCACCTTTCTCTATTTCAACTTGATCCAGTAGGGAGTCTTCCTCAACAGGCTTGCCAGGTAAAATTTCTTCTAGCTTCACAGGTTGCAGTTCACATAAGATGGCCTTCTGTGGAATGATGACTGTCCTGGTAGTGACATTAGACACATCAACCTCAATCTGTCCTGAGCTATCACAGTCGTAATCAATGATGGTAGGTGCAATGTCCAAGTCAGAGGATATGAACGAGTCACTAGTTGGCTGAAGTAGGGCACATACTCAAGTAAACTCCATTCCTCTTGTGATCTGTCCTTTGATGGTGATGGTGCTGTTAGGTGGAAGGATAACTCGACGGATCTCTATACTCTTCACAAGACCAAGTCTCTCATTCTTCACCAAATATTTGTCTCGAATCACCATACATCTGAAGGCTAGGTACGATGGGGTATGAAGAGCAGCTGTCTGCAGAAATCTGATCCTATGGATGGCCTTGCAGTCTTCAAGGAAATGTCTGAGGATATTGGTGCCTATCAATACTGGAACACGTGCATTATACTTTGTGGCTGGTACAACAAGGAATATACAGGTGGCTTGATTCATTGAAGATCCCATTGCACTGACTTTAGCCTGGATATATCCTAAGTAGGACAAAGGATCACCACCAGCACACTCTACTTCCAAGATGTCACCAATGGGCTCCAACAGAGCGTAGTTAAAATGTTTCTTGTAAAAGCTGTCTGACATAGTTGAGATTGTAGCCCCTCTATCAAGTAGAGCCAAGACTGGTGTATCTTCTAAGATGATGTTTTCCTTGTTGGAACCATGCCATCTAGAACTTCCTTCTTGGTTTGGTACACCCCAACTTGTGCACTGTGTACACTGGCTGAGTGTGGTCCCCTTCTCCTGTGATCGGTGTTCACCCTGTAGCTGTACTGTATGTGTCCTAGGTCCATCATCAGTCACTGGGGTTGATGAAACATAAGTCTGATGGTCCCGGGTAGGAATAAAATAGGGGACTGGAGTAGTCTGTCTAAGCTCGGCTAGTTCCCTCTTCAGCTCCATAAGCATCCGCTTCAGTTCACCAATTTCAGATTTGGAACACACCTCTTGTGACTAGGCGATCATCTGAGCTACAGTGGATATGGTATTAGGTGGTGCAGGCTCAAACTCAAACTCCAGTTGTCGTATGGCTAATCGCAGTTCGTCAAAGTCCTGGATAGTGTCGAACTTGTACTTAGTTACAAGCTTTAACGTAGTTTAAGACCATGCCAGAACATGTCTCTCAACATCTGGTTTCTGTCCAATGGGGTGATAGGCTTTTTCTCTATGACCTTAGATAATAGGTGCTCCAGTCTACGGCTCCACGACGATACGTCATCATTGTCGTCTTGAGCAGCCCCATATAACTGGACGAGTAACAGGTCGACTCGTTCAGCAGTTCTGTACATGTAGGTGCTCTTTAGTTAAAAAATGAAGTCTTTCAATGGAAACACCTGGGCTTAACTCCATGGCTAACTTACTGGCTTTCCCCCTAAATGGCTGTCTGACAGCCTGACAAATAACGTCATAGGAATATGTCTTTGATGACAAGAGACAGTCAACCTCATAATGCCAATAGTCATAGGCTGCACCCTGACAACTACCATCAAAATATGGAAGTCTAGGTAAGCATTGGAGGTAGACAACCGCAGCTGTCTCCCCGCCCTGGTGCATGCTAGGATACCAGTCGCCACTGGAGTTGACACCTGTCAAACCATGCCACCAGGCCTGAAACTCCTCAGGTGTAGAAGCCTGAGGCTTTAATCCCATCCTGTGAAAGACTTAAACAATGTTGCCTATTTTTAATGAATTAATCTCCATGGTGATTGAAATCACACTATGGAACTTGATTCCAGATAAATAAAACTCCTTGAATGTGAACGTGCACAGTTAAAGTCACAGTTAGTCCGGAATACAAACTGAATCATTTAACAGAGCTTACCTGAAATACAAACTGCTTACGGACATAACTGTTAATTATGACATGGCAAACTGAATTTGAAGCTTGTGGGCCAAAGAGCATAATAACAAGACACGGACATACAACATGTAAAATAAGACCAAGTGCTGAACGCGCATTTATGTAAACATATGGCAAATAAAGTCACTAAACGATGAACTGAAAGCACTGAAAGACTAAAGAGAAAGTGGAGCACACAAAACCTTTAGCTAAAGACAGATGGAAAAATGTTAATATATGTGCAGATGGAAAATGTAATAAAAAGGAAGTGAATTGTGTACTAAGTCAGTCAGTCAGTCAAGAAATAAACACTGAATAGTACCTCTTTATTGTTTACTAATAACGTTAGGTTTATTTAATTAAGCTTTATTTAATTAAGCTAGATTATTACTAATACTAAACTACCTAAGGCATAATATCAAATAATGATAATACTAAATATCAAACACAACACAACTATGACAAAACATTAAACTAACTAAACCTACATTTTATTATAAAGAGATTAACTAAACACAAACTAAACTAAGTCAACATAATCAAAATGGCTAGCTCATGTAATAAATAATGGCTGTATCAAACCGAACACTAAATATCAAAACACTAAACTAAACTAAACTAAAGTAAAATAAACTAAGTCAGCATAATCAAAATGGCTAACTCATGCAATCAATAATGGTTGTATCAAGCCAAACACAAAAATAAAAAATAAACTAATGAAACATCACTACATGGTACCAAATGCACAATCAAAATATTACATGATAAGTGTGCACGTTACTATAGGATAAAATATAAACAATGACGTCACAGAGTGTAATTACAACAAGTGAGCTCAACTAAGGCGCCATAATATATTCAGCTGAATGCAAATGTCAATTATAAACCCTACATATTCTACAAAAGTTAAACAAACATCAGAAGCAATACATTACATGAGAAACTGTAATCTTGATGTCACAACTTTGAGTTCCCATAGTAGAGGTCACAGGTCAGTTCTCGTAGTGAAGGTCACATGTTCATTCATGAAGCAGCGGTCACAGGTCAGCTCCTATAGAAAGGTCACAGGTCACAGGTCAGGTCACGTGGTAGAGGTCACAAACACAAGTGACAACATGGCTCACAACACAAGGTGAAATTCACAAATTTACACAGATCCGAAAGTGAAATGGAACGATCTCATCCTGTCACATCTGCTGGTGGTTCCCGGCATCATTAAGATCCTCACTGGGGGCTCCATTTTATAGCAGGGCGTGTTTAGTACACAGATGACAAAACACTTGCTGGGGTTTGAGGGCGTTTTTAATGATGTCACTTGTAATCGCTACTTGACACCCTGCAACAATTTAACAATAATAAATACACATGATAAAATATACTTCAGGTTATACACTAATCAATCATATATATGGCAATCCAGACACACAGACACACATACACACATACACACACATCATATGTTTTGCATACACATCACGTGCAAACACATAGTAACACATGTTGAGTACATACACATATGAAGTACATATTCCAGATAAACTATAAATGCATTACATATATTGAAGTGTATACATATAGAAATACATATTCATAACATAAAACGTACCAAATGTGTGGCATTAGGGTGTGCGATATCACCCGGGAAACCAAGCTTCGCTGACGGATCTAACCCATCTACAAACACAATATAATGGGTGAACTATAGCATGTACACAATAAAATACTTCTACATGTAATTATATGTGAAGACCAATACTTAAAACATTACAATATCCAACCTGTGTACTGATAAGTACACATGCACTGAAATCAACCTTTGACCTAGGTAAACTTATAAAGAAAAGATTACTATTTATGCATTACTAAAATACTGATACATAAACCTTTCTACAATGTGTAATTAACTACAAAACATACACTTAACTTTAGAATGCTATTTTATATTAGATTAGATGTTTAGATATAATTTATGTTTAGATATTTAAAACTAACCTCAGTAGATGATCTGTCCAATGTCGCTGTCTAGTGTAACCAGTGCAGTGAGTGACAAAAGCATGCAATGTTATTTAAGCAGGCAGAGCACAGAAATCAGCCAACCAGAACAGTGTCTGGCTTGCCCTGTGACTTTAAACAAAAGAAATGAACTGATCAAGGCAACACCCCTGACCAGTAATGGATCGACCTTGTGTGCAGCAGGCCTACAGTGAAATAGAAACCTGAGTGAAATAGAAACCTATGTAGAACAAACAGATTAAGAATAACTAACACATTACAGACGCGCGGGTTATAATACAATCAAATAAATGAATAAAATAGATACACTGAAAGTATGAGACTACCACAAAATCAATGAAGAATTATAGTGACAAATTAATGGTGAAATGCTATTTTTTAGTATTGAAAATACTTTTAACATCCTTACTTTAAAATTTGTATAGAGGATACGTTTGTGTATAAATAGCTAGAAATAATCTGGGGCCCGTTTTACAAAGATGTCATAACTTTACGAGGTCCTAAACCATATCCCTGGGTGAATAGATTTGTTTTACAAATGCAAAAATATTTTTTGTAAAGTGTAAAGACCTTTGTCTCGTCCTACAAAGCTATCGTAAGACAAAGATGCGTTTGTGTCCTTTGGCCTGACACATTTATCTTACTGCTCTTCTAGCGTTAGGCTAAGATGTCTTAAATTTCATTTCAGCGCTGTCGTAAAGAGAGTACTAAGATACAAGTTAAACTGTCTTTGCTTAACAAGAACTTTGTGAAACAGAAGCCCGTTTTAGAAAAATGGTTGTAAAGTGTGCTCTTTCCAAAGAAAAACTTGTTTTTCTTTGGAAAGTGCACAGTTAACAACCATTTTTGGCATTTGTAGATCAAATTCATTAACCTAGTCACATGGTTTAGGACGTCGTAAAGTTATGACGTCTTTGTAGACCATGATTGTAAAGTGTGCACTTTTCAAAGACAAACGGGCCCTAGGCTAACTTCTCTTATAGTACAATAACAAAAACATCTCAATTCAGATTAATCTTGGAATTCACATTAATAAATGATTAACAGCATTGTTTATAATGTTATATCTAAACTAGGAAGAATCAATGAAAGGGGAACCACTGAGGATTGCTCGATTGGTTTCTATTCATTTTAATTACCCTGAAGGCTAACGACGTCACTGCGTAGGTTCGTCCATTCACGTCGGAATCTTATTTTTATAGAGAATCGGTATCGAGAGGCCCCCAAGCTTAATGTTGTGGTTCCGATTACATCTTTTTAAATGTACGGTAGGTAGGTAGGTAGGTATCGAATATACTTTTTGAATATTTTTAAAAATTTAAAATAAGATTGTGATACAATAAAAAAAGTTTTCAGTCGTAGTTACTAATATAATCTAAGTTTATTGTCATTTTGACGATAAAAACCAGCTAGGATCGGGACCTATTTTCTAGGTAAGGTCGGGAAATCGAAACCATTTATTGTATTTGGCCTGAGCCTATTTGTTACACCAAGACAAACTATGATCAACATATTATTACCAAGGCAACAATAACACACGAGTACCGCAGTTACAGAGGGGTCAAATTTTACGTGAAGAAGGATGCTGAACACTGTATGTCTGATCTGTGTATTCGTACTTGCAGCTGAAGGTAAGTTTGGATTTATTAAACACAGAACTGTTTGTTTGTCATATATTAACGAGACTTAAACATGACATGTACATGTATGGACAGATAGGTTTCTAATGGATGCCCACTTCTTCATATGCGCCTTATCAGCTTGAAATCAATGTTAATGTCAACACC
>JAULCD010075479.1:0-11838 GCA_032361085.1 Calliostoma canaliculatum | reverse complement strand
TCAAATGTGACAAGAGACGCAAACATATTTACAAAATCAGTGTTCTCGCTAGGTTTTAGATCTGTCCCTGTCAACTATTACACTGACTCCATTACATCTGGACCCCGTTCTGCAAAGCAATCGTAAGCTGAGTTGATCGTAACTGCTAAATATAATATCGGATGACAACTGTCGTAGCGCAGAGATCGCTTTGGAACCGGTGCCACGATAGTGGTAAGCCTATGATAAGAATCAACTCCACAATATATTGTTTTAAAACATCACTTACGATCTTAAGGGAAACTACTTTAAAGAAGCTGTATCAGAGTGGGACCCCAAAGTTATAGCCTGTAACCTCTAAACTTCTTAGTTAGAGGGACTCCTAAATTCATACGTCGAGGTAAATCCCTGTTTAATAGTTACAAAGGTTAGTTAACGCCATTGTCAGGTAATGTACTGTTCTCCGTGTCGGGTGTGTTTGGCAGGTAAAAGTCTTAGTCCTCTCTGAATAACACTACCAGCTGTTTCAAACTAAAGAATGATCATTTTACATAATACAAAATAAAACAGCACATGTTGATCAGTCAAAAGTCAAACCTGCCATAATGAAAATGTTAAAAGACAGGAATTCCTCTTAACATGTTTGCATAATTGACACGAACTGAATGCTGTCTGTGTCTAGTACATGCTTTAATGAAACTATTGCACATTGAACTGATATGATATTTTACCAGTACGAATATTGTTAATACTAGCGAATTGTACACATGTATTTTGATAAAAAGTGAAAAGTTTGAAAAATATTCTACAGTAGAGCGGCTGTTAGTGATAACGGTTTACCACTTGACCAATAGGGAATAGTTATAAGTCGGATGTATGGCGAACACTATCGATTGCGCCACAGAAGATAGAGCTGTCAACGGGTGTTATAAATCGTACTTGATACAAAACATTATCCATCATTGGGAATTGCAATCCTCTTAATAATATAGATTTTCGGCTTTTGAGCCAAATCGGTGTTAACCCCTCAAATGCCAAACTCATTTTAATGAAACTTAAAACTGTGACTAACTGGTACTGTTGAAAACCTACTCCATGACAATTTGTTTACAAGAGCCCCGACAGGAGCTCTTTTAAACACATTGTCACAGAGTAGGTTTTTAACAGCATGTTTTCATTGACACTGAAATGGGCAAATGTTGAGCCTGGCAGTCAAAGGGTTAAAATAATCAAAAAGTAAGAATATCTAAAACTTGTGACAATCCCTCTTTGTGAAAATTGTCACGTAATCCGTGGATATGAAATGTTGTAATATATTATTATCAAAATAAAATATGTTTTAATCTTACTTTCATTGTGCGCCGATAACATAACCCAGCTATGTGTTCCTCTTTTTGTGACCAGGATTAATGACAATCCTGGTCACAGACAGATATACAGACAGAGAGACAGAGACAGAGACAGAGACAGTGACAGAGAGAGAGCGACAGAGAGAGAGAGAGCGACAGAGAGAGAGAGAGAGAGATATAGAGTGAGAAAGAGAGAGAGGGAGAGGAAGAGAAAGAGAGACATTTTTTCATTCGGAGCATAAAAAGTCGAATTTAGAAATCTGTTAACAGTTAAATAATGTCCGAGCGAAAACTGTGGCAAATATTTCCTGTGTTAATATGGACGTTTTTGCAGGTTTTTTTCTGTCATGAAAATATCAATTCAAAGCTCTCGTTTATTGCAAGGTTTATATTTAACCACGTCGGTGGCCAATGCTTTTAATGTCAGTTTACAATAGCACTCCTGTTCTGTAGAACTTGTGTTTACATTCACGACAGTATTTACACTCATGACAGTTTGTTTGCTTGTTATTGTTTTTTCTATAGGTATGCTGCTGTGAAAATAGACACATGCCTTGAAATTCTGTAACAACGCTCACTGACGCATTTGATGTCTGAAACCCTGATCCCCGTTACACAAATCTATCTTAGGCCTAAGAAGTCTTTCATTTTATCTCATCACTTTTTTGTAACGAGAATGGTAACATAAAAGTTTACAAATCTTAGCTTAATACCTGCTTTGTGGAACAAACTTTAACTTTTCCAAACTACCATTGAGTGGTTCAATGGAGGTTTGCCAGGTTCACTAAGATATGACCAATCATAGTTTACGATAGCTTTGTGAAACAAACTTCTGGGCCCCGTTCCTCAAATCGATTATAGGCTAAGTTGATCGTAAGCGATTTTATTAAACACCGTGGAGTTGCTTCTTACCATAGGCTTACGACCAACTTAGCGCAGTGATCGTTTTGGAATCGGTGCCGAAAGGTACCGGTTCCAAAGCGATCTGTGCACTACGACAGTCGTAAGCCAATGTTATATTTTAGCACTTACAATCAACTTAGCTTAAAATCGCTCTGTGGAACGGGGCCCTGAACACTAAAACATCACTTAGCTTATGCTTCACCTTACAACTGCATATTTACTTAAGGTGACATGGTCTGATCTCTGCGTTGTCAATCTGCCGTCGCTGCACATATATTGCTGAGAGATATTTACACATCTGTTCTTTGTGGTGAGGAAATAGCAAATAATGGGCATTCTTCGAAATTATTCCTGCACATCAAAGGTGCACTTTATACCAACCCCCCGCGGTTATTAATTCTAAAACATTTATGCGCATCTTAAAACACATGACATGATAATTTACAAGAACAATGTATAGAAATTATTCCATGGAAATTCCAGAAAATCTCAGCAAACTAATGGCAATCGGTTAAATAATTGTTATACATTTTTGTTTGATCAATGAATGTAACATATGAACACAAATGAACGGACTCATGTGCAATATTGATTTGGTTTAAGTTTTGAGATAAATATACTATGTTTTGATAAACAATAACAAATATGTGAATGACTCAAAAGTAATTTTAAACCATACTGAGTTCCCAACATTTTAATGGTGACCAAATGCTTTGTATTTTAAGATTTCTACAGCAATGGCAATTAAACTGTTTCGTCGAAAAATATGATAGATAAAAATACAACTATATAATTATATCCATGGGGTTTGTTTACCTGTGAAAAAGCCATTTAACTCACAGAAAAAAGTTTAACTTAGGTTTTGTTTCTTTAACACACATATATCGAACCACAAACTATGCAACATAAATGCAAAATACAAAAATGTCACAAAAACACATTAGAGCTTTACACGTACACTTTCCTTTATGAATTAAAAACAAATACCCATCGCTGTTTTGATGTTGTCTTATCAGAGAATCTAATATAATTGATAGACGCTGGTAAACCGACATAGTTGCAATAATGATACATCAAGCAGAAATAACTTCGGTGAGTTTGAATAAATCGTTTTGAAAAGCTCCAACAGGTTTTTGTTGTTTTGCTTTGCAGTAAAGTGAATTTGAGAAAGGTTAGATAAACACATTATAAAGTAACATGGTGGTTTGTGATGTTAGAAGTAAACTTGTCAACCGTGAATCTATGTTTTCAAACAAAACGGTTGGCAGTGTACTTGCAATACTAATTTTATACTGTTCAATGTGAACTGCTAGCACTAGTTCGATACATACTAATATTAAACATAAACAGGTGAATACTTTTCACTCTAAAGATGAAGTTATGTCCTTCATGTTGTAAACACAAACTAAAAAATAAATATATTGAAAACTCATGAAACGTTTCGGCGTAGATACTAACACCGTTTCCAAGCAAGTGCTTGAAAACGGTGTTAGTATCTACGCCGAAACGTCGCACATATTGCAATAAAGAAGTTGATATCCATAGAAGTACTTCATTGTTCAGGATTAGAGAATATGTTTATGCAAATGAGTACTTATTTCGTATGCAAATGAATCACATTCGTTTGGCTTATAGTGGCTTATAGATCGTGTAGTGCTGTTTTGTGTCACAATGGTTTAATAATAAACCGTATCTGATTGGGTTTTGGGATGTATTGCACAAGCAAAGATGTGATTTCTGCACATGTGGTGGTCAACAGGCAATAGGGCTGCTTGTTTTAAAGGTCAATGCCACATAAACATGTCCTTAGTGTGGGGTGGTAATTGGTGTGTCGTTGTTGCAATTTTTGGTCGGAGACGTCATGCGCTGCGTCAATGTGGCCCGGTTTTTAGAGTGAATAGAGGACAAGAAACTGAGTGGAAGGAGCTGACCTTGTTTGTCCTTTTCTGCAGCACTTGATTTTGTCGATATTCATTTTTGACTATACCATAAACATTGCTTCACACTTGTGAAATAATTTGTTTTTCTTAATTTTATTCCACATCAAACTTATTTATTATGTAATTTCTTTGCGGGTCAGAATTTATCGGCGGATGAATGTTTGTTTTGTAAAAACAGACTAATTATTTAGATATAGTAGAATACTCAGAAAAAGCGTAAAATGTCATTTAATAGTTATTTTACCGTTAATCAACGTTGGAAAGATAATGTTTATTGTAAATCCAAGAAAACTTTATGAAATTGATTGAAGACTTTTTAAGGAGTCAACAATGTAACGCAAGTCGATGATTTCATCGACTTGAGTTACATCGTTGACTTAGTTTTATAAAGTTTTCTTAGAGTTGTTTTAAAGCATTGTATAGCATGTGGTTTGACAATCATCTCTCGCGTGCAGAGAAAGAAACACGGGGCTCACATAAGTGACAGCTTCGTGTTTCCTTTGGATTGTCTAAATGTAAGGCTTCCAAAACTGTACAATATTTCACCTTTTTTCTCAGAGTAGACGAAGTTTTTCCATTTTATTTTTCCCATTCTTTTTTTCTTTAAGTAATCTTCGTATTCAAAGTCTCACCTTATTCCTCGTAATTACAGTTGTTGGCACAAAGCCACTGTGCTTTCGGAGTGTGTCACTCTAAAATACACCGAACGTATAAATCCAGCTAAAACTGACATTTTGACAGCTGTAGATGTAAAATTCATAAACTAACCTTACTAACTCGTCAAACTGTCAAATGGAAAATGAATTAAAGCTTTTTAGCTCCAAATGTAATTATTTTCATTTCTGAAATCCCCGAGGGGGTGCAATGGTGCAGAAAATAAAATATTGTGATTAAACGACTTGGTTATGTTTTCAAAACTATTTTTGAAAATAACACCTTTTTCAAAGAGTCAATATTAAATTGAAGGCCACTTAATTAACACTGACTTGGTACGGATTCAGAAAGTCTTATGCAAAGACGAATATAAATGTAGTTCCCTTCGAACACTTTTAATTTTCGTACGTACAACTTTATAATTTGTTAGATGTCCTTCCCCATTTATTGGAGATTTTGAAAGTGGTTAAAACAACCACTTAATTGTTTAATCATAACAAAACTTACTTTGTCTACATCTTGGCAAGTACAAAATATTAAGATAACAAGGAATTACTATGGTTTATATAAAAACCGTTTTAGTATGCAACGTGTTAATGTCCAGGCGTTATCAATTGCGCCCGGCACTAATAACCTCTTATGATGAACATCTGGGCCCGTTCCCTAAAACTATCGTATGCTAATAGCAATTATAGACACTATTTCGTTATAACCATTAAATACTCTTCCACTGATTGCTTTCGGCATTTGGTTAAAAAGAAACTTAAAATAGAGCAGGGTTTGTTTCACAAATCACTCATAAGACTAAGCTGTCTTAATTTTAATCTTAACGCTCTTGGTTGGAGGGCGCTGAGATGAAAGTTAATAAATGTTAGCCTTGGGAGATTTTTGTGGAAGGGGGCCCTGAATATTTACTGAACCAACATTGGAGACTTTTTGGACAATGTGAAGAAGACCAGGAAACGGAAAAGTAAAAAAAAATGCTTTTCAAATAAGTTTTCTTCAGCAATAACTTTAAATAACGATATTAAACAAAGTTACAGAGTCATAATTTTATCTTAACCCGTCACGTTTCCCTGCCCCTGTACCTTCCAATGACTATACATTATCAGGATCGTCTAAAGACTGCAGGAACTATAGTTAACTTCGGACAGACTAATTAAGTCAATTTCTTTCCCCATGACTTTCATGCTGTTTGGAGGCTCCAAAATAGTTTGGGTTTGGATCAGACAGTCTGGGGTGAGATTAAGTTAGACGATGAAACAGACCTGCTTGGTAGATGTACGGTTTCAATACGGTTTCAATATCATCTGAGAGACCTGAGATACGTAGGTGCCATACGCCCAGAGTTTGTTATTGGACGACAATGCCAGACCGTGCCCGTTGTATCACTGGATACTTTAACAATGAAAGCGTGGACTGACAAACATACTTTCCGGACATGAATCCCATTAAACAATCATTAGATGTCTTCCAGAAAATAATAATTTCAGACCTTCCTGTAGCACCGATGTCTCTCAATCTAGTTCATGCTTTGGCCAAGGAATGGCAATACAAGGATCTAACATACATTTTTTCAGGACACTAGACGCTGCAGAGACGTGATTAATTATCGAGGCGGTCATACATGTTTCTGACATTGCCAAGATAATCCGGAACTTCTGAGGGAAACTAAACATTGATAATCTGTTGTTGATGGCAACATCTAACTGAACTGAGTTTTTAATTTGTTACGTTTGTGACGGTCGAATAGGGCAACTGGATGTCCTACTGGGAGCCCTTTACATTTAGTTTCATATGCATGCGCGACGTATTTGCTAGCGAGTAATCTACACTTAACATATGTCGAGACAGATCAACTATTGATATAAAGGCAAAGCAGGTATATACAAAACTTTGCTTCATGTTGATCTCCTGCTCAATTAAGATGCAATAAGTGCAAAAGGTTATGCTTTGTCAAAGAGTATCACTGTATGAATCAATGTATGGGACTTTCAGTGTGGAAGAACAGACTTAGAACGTGTATACAACTGATTTGCTGACTCTCTATATGGTAATACAAGTCTTATCAACTCGGTCCACACAGTTATTGTGACGCTAAGGCATCTTAACTTTTATCTTAGCGCTCTCGTAAAGAGAGCTCCAAGATGAAACGTTTAGACATCTTAGTTCTATGTTGCTATGTGAAACAAGATCTTGCTCTGTTCCCAGATCTCTTTGGGAGTTTAGCCAATTGCAAGTGGTCAACAGTCACGAATTATTATTGGCTTAAATCGATCTTAGTTTCGATAGCTTTCTGGAACTGGTCCCTGATCTAGAAATGCTAAGCACACTCAAAATTACACCTACTCAAATAACCGCTCCTTTCAACTTCATATATTTATTTTTCAAAGTCTGCTTGAAAAGGCACTGATGTCGAAATACAGTAGACATGTAATGCATGTATATAGTCTTTATTTTAGCTCTCCAAGTCAATTGCCAAACGCTTTGCCATTAACGATCCACCAGATTATTTGCTGTATTTACGTAATAGCAAATCCCAAATGATCATACAGCACAGTGAATGCACTTACTTAAAGAGGCTTGCCACATGTAAGCGTACCTAATTGATAGGTTTTGTTAAAGCTGTGTCAAAATAATACTGTAATAGATCTTGTCAGCGACATAACTCTTTTACAAAGCTGATCTTAGCAACCAAATAGATTATAGTATTAACTATATTACTGAATCGATAAAAGGCATTATCATCAAAGTCCATGTCTTACTCTTACAACCTTGGTCGATGCCGTTAAGAGTTAATGGCTTCACTTTGAAGTGGCAATAAGCACATTACGGCCTAATATCTTATTATCTGCTGCTTAGGTGACTTTACACAATATATGTTGTTATTGGTTTAAAGTATTTCTTCTATAAAAATCAGGGGAAATTTGCCTTTAATAAATAATCAGGTGAGGTTTATCAGTGACATTGCCTATTGACCTCTCGTGACTTCACTTTCTTCAATTTGTTATTATGTAAACTGACATAAACGTAATTAATCCTATCAATCTTAGTCTTTAAAAATACATTTGAGCCAATACAATAGCTAAAAAGTGCAAAACTAATTTATGATGTTCTTGTTTAGCCACATTTGTTATGTCTTTTAACACGTCCTATTTGTCAGCTATCTAGTCCTGTTAATTGTGCAGTTATTGTATAGTATACAGAAAAGCAACTTTTGCAGAACCAGATCGATGTTTTTGTAGGGCGGGAAAGCAGATTGGTCAGCGTAGTAGATAATGAGTCAAGAGGTCGTGGGTTCAAATCCCGCCGGAGGCTCAGTGTCATTCTACATGCAGTTAGGACAGTGGGCAAAGCTGTAACACTTGGTTCGCAGCTACGTGTAAATTTAATTACATCAAATAACCAAACTGGTTATGCAGCCTTTCCTCCTGGAAAAAAAACTTTGCCTCCATTAAATTAGATAACTGTAGAACTGTTGAAAACAGCGTGAAACCACATATTCTTCACTGAGTAAAGACAAGACTACCAAAACTATGTATTGAGCACCAGTCTCTCCCGTTGAAAGTAGGCGGACTGTTTCTTGGATGTGTTGTCATCTCAGAATTAATCTTTCTCTGCCTTTGGCCGTTTTACTTCACAGAGCATACTTACAATGAAGAAAAAAGCTTAGCACCATAACCTGATGACAGAATGGTTGTGTTTGGTGTGATGATTAAAATGACAAGTTCCAACTTATTTGCAAAGTAAAACAAGTGCATCAAGGGCTGATTAATCTGTTTAACCCTTTTACTTCAACTACAAACATAGACTGGTTAATACAAAACTATAACAATAATTTATTAAGGAATATCAAAACCCTTCAGCCCAATACATTTGAAGTGGGAATACCTACAGACAACATAATTAGTTTGCACTATAGTCCCCGTGTAACTCAACACAGGTCTGCTGAATAGGGTAGGTGGAATAAGATTCAAGAGCCACACTCCCGTACAGTTGCCAATGCATCACGACTGGTGTGAACTTGTTAATGCTCCTAATGAAGAAAAACGCCATGTTTGACGCTTTCCCTTTTCGTAAAAGTTATCATTCGTTGTAGTTCCATGTGGCAGGTAATTAAAATAAATACCGCCTCGATTATACCAAAGATTGTTTGCATACACTTTATGACTGATTTGGATGTTTTGAACTTCTTGTTTGTGGGAGAGTTGGCGTGTTTCCATTCTAATGTTTTCTATTTGCTGCTAAGTTCATAGTAAATAAATCTAGGTTTCATCATAGTTATCCATTCTAAAATGGAAATCATTGGGGATTTTGTTATACTTAGTCAATATGGCATTACTGACAGTAAACCTTGACAGTCTTATTTCATCTGAAAACATTCTAGGTAAGTATAGAAACTCATCAGTGTGATTCGCCTGTTATTCCTCACAGTGTGTGCGCTTTGTCAACAATGCCCTGGGTAAAATCCGTTTGACACCAAATGAGAACGATGAATTGCCAAATTACTCAAAATCGGGAATAGTGTGTCAAATATCAGCTTAATATATGGCCTGAATACTCTGTACCCAACAGAATCTGCTAATTGTTTTATTTTAAACACATCACGAGAAAAGATAACACTAGGGGATATAAACCGTAAGTGGAACAGCGCAAGCGAAAGGAATCATACTGAACATCAACCGTTTGAAATTTGCCGAGTAGCGCGCTCCTTTTCGTTGAATTACACGCTCTCTGTGTAGCACGTACAGTTTGAGTTTGCGCTGTTTTTCTTACGGTTGCTCCCGTATACAATATTATAATATAGTTATGAAGCTTTTTTGGTATACACGAGCCAAGATGTTTTACTCTGCTGTAATTGTTTCTGTAGTCTGTAACTTTACGCACAAATGTATGAATTTTGTTTGTCAGTTAGTTGTAAATAGAAATATCAATGGTAGAACAAATTCCATTGGATATTTAGGCAATATAAATATAATAGCTGTATGTACGAATTACAAAAATTCAGTGCGGGAACTGGTGTTCGCGAAGAGAAAGCACAACAAGCTTTTATAAAAATAAAAAAAAATAGTGAGGTGTTATTTTTCATTTGTGCTCATGATAACAACTTTCGGCAAGATGCAAGTTTCAATAGTATTAGGAAGGAATCGTAAATTACACAACGTTATGTAACGCATTAACACTCTAGGTGCGCAGGTACCAGCCGAAGCTCGCAGGTTTGCCTGCATCACATAACCACATTGGTAATGCAGGCTTTCCTCCTATCGTAAACCCTGCCGCCGCGATATAACAGATTTAACCAAAACTTACTCGCTCACTCACTAAATTACACACGATATAGGCATTTCTTACCTAAGTGATTGTCGATTTGTCAATGGACTGGATAAGACATTTAGACAGTTGTATGGAGAACACAAATATACAAACAGTATTGCCCTTAACTTCAATGTAATTTGTCTGGACAAATAATAGATGTATGGCGTTGGCGTCGTTTGTATACCACACGGAGTCAACAGAACAGTTCACGATGTCCACAATTAACGCAAGTCTGTGTAACGCCTTTCCCTAATCAGACGTATTTTTAATCAATAGGTGTCGTCTCACAGAATTTATTTAGTCGGCCAATAGGTCGTATTACAAATGCCAAAATCTGTTGTTAAAACTATTTTGGCATTTGTAAACCTAATCAAATTGGTCGAATAACATGGTTAATGACTTTATAGAATTACGGTGGCTTTGTGAAATGAGACCCTGTTCCTTAAAGCGATCTTAAGCTAAGTTGATTGTAAGTGATTTTTAAACCAATGCCATGTGTTTGAAACAATGCCACTATAGGCTTACGACCATCGTAGTGTAGATATCGATTTGGAACCGGTGCCAAATGGCACCGGTTCCAAAACGATCTCTGCGCTACGACAGTCGTAAGCCAATGTTGTATTTTAGCATTTACTATTAAGTTAGCCTAAGATCGCTTTGAGGGAAGAGGCCCTAGTGTCTCTGCAATCACATCAGGGTTCTTCGTCTGTTACAATTCTGAGTGGAGTTTTGATTAACTTAGTATTCACAATTGACAAAGCAAGTCTCCCTATCAATCAAACACCCAATTGAATTAGTTGATTTCTGATGATGATGAGACTTTCGTCTAAACTTCTGGGTACCAAAACAGACGATGTCTCCCGAGCTTTTATTTGATGAATAAATTCAAGTTTGCTTTTTAATTCTGTTGTCTTGCCATTTAATCAGTAAAACTGTTATGCTCTTAACCGCACGTAAACTTTACACAATAATCGATTTGGGTATTAAATGATATTTTGCTTTAATTATATTCGGTCACCTTAACAGTTTTGCACACTCTTGAAATTAGTTTTGGGAATAATATTGACAGTATTCATATTTTCCGAGAAAGGACACCGACATCAAAGAAATTTTAAATTAATCCCTAGCAAGAAGGGATTGTCTTTACCGATGTTTGTCCTTTTAAACAACTAAAAGCATTCTACTTTACAAGGATTTATTATGCCAAATAGATAGTAAACACAACTGTATGTTTAATTTAGGATTACTCTGAAAAAGTGGGATGCAGGATTCGAACCCACACCCTCATAGTCAGGCATCCCAACAACGAAATTTTTGAACAACTATTTAGTATAAAATTATATTTTCGAAGCATTATAATCTGTTACATACATACATATGGCAACAGTATATGCAACATCCCATTAATAGACCTATGACTCTTATGGATGGAAAAAGGCCATTTACTGAAAGATTTTTTTACATTTTGCATCTTGAATGCCACAAACTTTATGGATAATCAACTTCTTTATTGCACAGTATCGACGTTTCGGTATAGATTCTTATACAGCTTGAAAACGGTATAATAATCTATACCGCAACGTCGCTTCTGTGCAATAAAGAGGTTGATTATCCATAACGTTTGTCACATCCAGTACTCACAACTTCTAAAAGGCCTCTCAAACAATTTTATATCTTGCTGTATGGCATGATTGATT
>JAULCD010075478.1:0-17891 GCA_032361085.1 Calliostoma canaliculatum | reverse complement strand
CCTCCCCGGAGCTATTTAAAACAAATTACCACATGACAGGTTGATCCACTAGTTTTGGAATGTACACTGCACTCGACATGTACTGCTTCCAGCATACACAGGGTTAACATGTCGACTGTATTTAGTACTAGCGTGAGTGTAACCAGGAGATAGAGCTTTGCTACTGTGAAATGTCAACAGTAGCTGTCGGGGTTTTGCCTGGTGATATATGAATGACAATTTTATTACTGTAATCTCTTTTATTAGTTCACATTCCTACCAGCTACGAACCTGAATAGCAAAGTACTGTTCCTGGTGAGCTGATGCTCAAGATAGCCTAGTAACAGTCAGTCATTTAAATGGAGATTATACAGCCGTGTTCTTAAAGCGGATATATCGACAAGTGTGGCTCGCAGGGTGATGGTATTAGTACATACTCTTTATCAAATGTAACAATTATTAGGAAACAGATGAGACTATTTTACTGTATTACTGTATAAAGAACCAACTGAAATAACTTGAGTTTTTATTATGTTTTTTTAATTTCAACATCAACTGAAGGTCATGGTAAACTATACCTAACTTTACATTGCCACCAATGTGACTTACAACAAAATTAAAGTGACCAAGTTTGTTTAAAACAATTGTGCAAACATTAAACATGATTAGGATTGTACAATATAGGATTTTGATTATTACAGTCTGTTAAAATTAAATGACGGTGCAATTTGCTGATGAATAATCACGGTGTTTCTTCACCTTTTTTAACCCTTGAGTGGCACAGAAATATTGTAATTTTAGGACATCTTCAGTTATATCTTAGCTTTCTCGTAACAAACACGTTAAGATGAAAGTTATGATATCAGCATACAAAGGCTCACATAAAAGGCTACCTCCTCATTTCTAAGCCATTTATTGGCGTTCAGTTAAAATAGATAAAGTGAGTGTTTGACGGCCATGAACAAGTATTGACTGAGGTCAATTTTAGTCTACGATAGGTTTGTACTGGACAACTCGTGCTATTTACACTTACTCGTCTTATGAGTTGTTTTGTGCCACTCACGTCAACAGCGCTGACTAGGATCGAGCACACTGTCAATTGGCAAACAGTGTCTGGGAGACAACAACGGTTTGGTATTTAACTATGCAGGCGCTTCCGTAACCCAACGTTAACACGTCGCCATTAACGTCTGTGACGGAGGTGATCACGGTCAGTATACAGGAACAGATGCACAACAAACAATGGCAGCAAAGGAGTGTGGGTTCCTAATCGTCATAGCATGAAGGTCAGATGTGTCCACAATTGTAGAGGAAAACAGATTGTATATTGTGCTCACCGTCAACAAAAAGTCTCGTCAAATGGATGTTTGCCGATTAGTTCACATGGTGTACATTTATACAGTGAGTTGAAACCGAATATATCTCTTGAACTTTGCTCATAAAGTGCACTAACGTTTTACTAAGTTTTGAGATGGAGAACTCATGGCGATACTTTATCGGAATACAAAAGGACGTCGACTGTCGCACAACCATAGGTCACGGTAAAGCCAATCTGGTCACACGTTACACGTTAACACACTGATAATGGACTGATAATAACACACGTTGTACAAATCTTGCTGCACAAAGTGCAACGGACATTTTCTCGAGATGCCAAAGGACTGTCGCACGAACAAGGGGTAAAGACCTTTCTGTGCGCGACAGTCCTTTGATATATTGATAACCTATTGTCACGAGCTTTCAGTATATTACTTAAAAACTTTATCATTTGACTCTTGTATCTTTAATTGGGTAAGCTTGATAGTTGTGTTGTGTAATATTAACGTATACTGTGTACGGTTCTAAATCAGGCCAACTTTGAGCAAGGTCAACTTAGGCTAAGTTGATCGTAAGTGCGAACATATTACCTAGGATTACAACTGCCATAGCGCAGAACTTGTTTTCGAACCGGTGACATTCAGCACTTCCAGCACGATTTCAGCACTACGACAGTCGCAAGTCTATGCTAAGAAACAACTCCATAGGATTTGTTACAAATATCAAGAATTACGATCATCTTAACACAAAGACGCTTTGTGGAATGGGGACCAGAACCCAAAGACACCGTTTCAATAGGATAACGTCGCTCCGCATACGTCACGTATTGTAACAAATTACAACTTTACTTAGTTTCAAACGGAAATCGCTTTGTTATGGCTAGTTACTAACCTGACCGTTTCCCTATAGAACTTTCTTTGAATCTCTTTGACTTCGAATTCAGTTTTGACCTTTGCCTCCATAGCAATTGGCCAAAGTACGTTAAAAGGATGTCGTAGAAACTGTTCAATCGTCATCGGGCGTTTGACGCCCACAGCATGACGTAGAGATTGATGACTGTGTTCACCACGCACCATAGTCGTCACCCATGTGACTTTGTGACTTTGTGATTGAAATTTGAGTTTAATCTGATGAAATACCGGGAAAATGACCCTAATATTTTTACTGCTCCGATAAATATATCAACATTTCTTCCTGTATATACATTACTTACACCGTTGCTGCATTGTTGCTATTGAGAAGATGACAGACATGAACACATTTGGTTCTTTTAAACACAACATACTGCGTTAGAAACATTTCCTATGTCTTGAACTCTGCGTTAATATATAGTGAAATCCAAATTTATATTTAAGGTTCCAATTATCTAAATGCTCGACTCTGTTATGGGAATACACATCTAATGTTAAACACAAAGTGGTTTTAACATTCAAAACTCGTAAAGATGTAAGAAACTATTTCCTAAAAGCTATTTCAGCTTGTAACCGTATTAACTATACACCTTAAACGATTACAAGAAAGTGTTATCCTAAATATCTGGGGAAAACTATATTGGCAAATCTTAAGGCAGCGTCCAAATAAATTACAAAATGAAGCGAGTAATAATATACAGAAAACATCGTTTGTGAAAGGTGACACACTAAAGTCTAAAAGGTTAAGGAATTGTGTCATTTTTACTGAAGTTGCATTTTATGGCACATTCCTGTCAATTGTTTGTAGTCTTCACTGTTAAACATATGTTAAAATATGTTTTACACCGGTGACAAATGTTTAGAACAAATTCAGTTTCAACACAAGACGAAGGACTATTTACGTTTACAAATCCCCTCATTTCTCTCGTATCCACTCAAAACAGATCAAACTACATCATGAAAGGGACACAATTATGCTAATTATGCTTTCACCAAATTGCATCCATTGTAATAACAGAAGAGACCTTGCGGTGATAGGGGTGTTTAGAAGTAGTTCATTGGTTGGTTTGAGATGCTCTCTTTGATCATGACTAAACATCTGATCACATTTACAAATAACATATACGATGTCAGTGAAATGAAAACCCATTTTAACTCTCACAACACTAAGATGATTGTGTAGAATTTAAACTTATAAGCTGTTAAAAACCCAACCGGTGGTAATGTGTTTCAAAGATCTCCTGTAAGGAGCTATTTAAAACACATTGTCACTGGTTAGGCTTTCAACAGTTCAAGCCAGTTTTTTTAACATTTAAATGATGTTACGGATTAACGGTGGAGGGTTAAGGGCCTTTGTCGTGTTGATTTGTTCAGATTGGCCATCTAAATTAGTTACCTGACTGTAATTATTGCAAGAACACAGAGATGAAAGAATCTGCTAATGACGAGACAAGCGCTTAATGACGTCTCTTTAGCTGATGGCAGCTGCCATTTCAGAGTAGTCATCGACACTAACTATGATTCGTGGTCAAAGACAGTTTCAGGAAACCAATGAGATATAACGGGATGTCCGTTGCCATACAAAAAAACAAAGGGAAAAATAAACATTTCATTATCTTGCAATACAACCAAGTAAAACAGTTACTAAACTATGGCTTCCAGTACGTATGCCTCGGACGTAATAATAACAAAATGTCTCTTTTGATTTTCAAATCATAAACTAGGTTAATTTGGAGGAAAGCACATACTAAAACTATACAGGACAAACCCTCAACCAAACACAGTGTTAATGTTTTTCACTTTTAAATTTTATTTTAAAGCGAGTGAGTGAATTGTTTTTTAACTATTCTATTTTAAGGAAATAGGCGATAGTGGCCTCGGTAGTGATCTCGATCCCAACCAGCTTCACAAAACCCACATACAAGTCTTCTGTGATACGTGTAAGAACTATTCTTAAAACTACCATCCGATCGGTGATACTATTTTTATCCTCGAAACATTCTCTCGTCTTTCTTTTCATTGTCAATGAAAAACATTATCCGTTTCTTCTCCTATTTAAACAAAATTTGTATTTCCATATCTTGGGGAATATATATCCTGAGCCCAGTTCCTCAAGTCGATCTTAGGCTAAGTTAATCGTAAGTTCTAAAACATAACATTGGCTTACGACTGTCGTTGCGCAAAGATCGCTTTGGAACCGGTGCCAAATCGATTTCTGCGATACGACAGTCGTAAGCTTATAACAAGAAACAACTGCACAGTCCATTGTTTAAATTTTGCTAACGATCAACTTAACCTAAGATCGCTTTGAGGAACGGGGCCCAGATTTTCCTTGCAGAAACATTAAGCTGCTCTCTTTCTTAATACTGAATTTGATAAAGCTTAGTTTTCAAGCCCCTCAACATTACTTGTTTGTTCATCAACCCTTAGAGTGACAATTATATTTCAGAGAGATGTAAGAGTGATGTTACCCTACGCTAATGAAAACCTATTGTGTGGTGATTTGTTTATTATAGCTCATACATGATCTCTTTTAAACAAGTAATCACAAGTTTTTGTGGACAATAAAACGGACATATATTGAACATGTTAATGGTTAATGTTACCAAATGTTAAAAACTTCATAACACTCAAACCGTGTCAAAATGATCATCTTCATTTTCAACATGTACAAAATTGAAATTCGACTGGAAGCTTTGGGGCCTAAAATAAGCAAAATCCCATTTTTTGGTGTTTGGGCTTAGTTTTGAATGACCGGCCGTCGTGTATATAGTGGTTAAAGCTCTTGCTCAGATGACGATAAGCGGTAGGTTTGAGGTTCTCCCCCGGCTGCGTCAAATCAAAATAAATTATAAAAGACGCACTCTTGCGATGGCGTGTCATAGGATTGGTAGACTCAGAGTCATTATAATGTCGTTGAGTGGGATAACCATGTAAACCGAGAAATGATGTCTCAGTGAGCTGGCACGTTAAGCATTGTTGAAATACCCGGTCTGGTACAAGCAGTCACACCCACACACACACACTCTCTTTCTTCTCTCTCTATTTCTCTCTCACACACTCTCTTACTCTCACTCTCTCTCACTCTCTCACTCACTCACTGTCTTTCTCTCACACACACAAACAAACACACACACACACACACACACAATAATTCTAAAGCTGTGTTAAACTTTAACTCAATAACATACTCATTAGTTTCGAACACAGGAAATCACAATATTGCGGCAGGCTAACATGGAGTGTATATCAGTACATCCTGCCAGTCTCGGTTGAAACTGACAAATAAAGGATGATCCTTTAGCATCGTGGTACCAGGTTGTTACATCCTGTGCACTCTAGGCCCTGTTCAACAAAGCGGTCTCAGCGAGAGCGCTAAAATGAAAGTTAAGACTTCTTAGCTTTATGAGAGTTTTGTGGGAAATATACTCCACCATCCAGGTTATAGTATATCCATAACATTCCAATATATATTATATATAGCAATTATAACGTATCCATGTGTCCATAGTATGAGTTGAAATGTTATGAAAGATTATTGCCTCGGTTTTCAAGGATATGTTTTTGTAAAAATAGACATACATGTAAAATACCTAGGAGGCCAGTTCTAGAGTAATTACAAAGGGCAATCGTTTAAATGTCAGAACAGTTGCTCATTAGTATGAATGCATTAAACCGTTGCTAAATATAGAAATGAAAGTGCTGTTATGTAGCAATATTTTACACCCGGGAGTCTTAGATGTTGCATTATATTCCGCTGCAGCTGGAAGCATGGATTAATGGATATCATAATAACAACAATTGACAAGGCTAAAGACACGTTTTTTGCTAAATGAAAAGGGTTATTTCTGCCATTGATGATGGTAATATGTCCTTTGATGAACGTGTTCCTTTGATGTATAGTCTCTGAACTGAATTTGAGTGGTTACTTAAGGCGATGATAATACATTAATTACACATTCATTCTTTCACGAACATCTTTTATCTTAATTCTTTCATTTCATATGTGTTTGAATGTTAACACAAAGCAATGTCTACCTGCACGTGGCTTGTGTTAGTAAAGGAGAGAAATACAGTGGGAAACCGAAGGTCATTGGGTTCAATTTTCAAATGATTTTCGAAGGAAAAACAGGTTTTTTTAGGCCAATGCACAATTTACCATTTTAGCATTTGCCAACAAATTTAATAGGACAGTGATATTCAAGATGGACTTCAATTAGACATGTGTTCAAAACAAAAACAGATCCAGGGCCCAGTTTTGCGAAGTGCTGAAATATAACATTGGCGTACGACTGTCGTAAAGCAGAGATCGCTTTGGAGTGGGTACCATTCGACAGTTGTAAGCTTATGACAAGAGGAAAACAAACTCCACATGACATTCTTTAAAAAATCAGTTGCCATCATCTGAATACTAAGATTGCGTTAAGTAACGGAGCCCAGTTTGGTAAAATATATGTGGTTAACTCAGATATTTATTCTTAACTTCTGCACACCTTTTCAAATATTCTTCCTGATAGTGGATACTGTTAAAATTACCAAAGGATTTCTACATACGTGTGTATACAGAGGCCATGGTAACAATCCAAACACGCTTACCAGCGATGTCTTGTTAGATATTCATCAGTCTCATTGAAACAAGACGATTTATTACGTTGCGCTGCTCTATGCTGCTGATTATGCAACAGGAGGTATGTTTTTAATAATATTGTGTACATACGTGAGCTGTGCGTTTTACATTTAGGTATCGCATAAATATAACCGGGCATATATGTGTTATAAGTCGTGTAAAAAATGACGACTTTAAGTTTATTTTGTCTACATGCCACAAATTAAACTAAACTGAACGAGAGCAAACTATTCCCAAATTAGCCAACGCCAAATCGGCCATCAGATTTAGGATACGTACCCTTCTTTTTTTCATATGTTTTAGGCCCGTTTCCGAAAGCTATTGCAAGCTTAAATTTGTGTTTAAAAATATTTATTCATGGCCTATGAACACTTTTGTTGAGACAAACACCCAAGTAAATAGGATGATCTTCTTGAACAATGCTCTCATAAACCTGAGACGTCTAAACTTTCATCATAGCGCTCTTGTTATGGGAACGCTAAATGAAAGTTGAGACGTCTAAGCCTACGGCTAGTTCTGTGGAAAGGAAACAAACGATAACAACTGTTTGACTAAACATTGTTACAGTGTTACGGTTCATGCGATAATTATAGTCACTGAACGACACAATCTAGTTAATGTAAGTACAGTATACACACTAATACAATACATGCCCCGCTCAACCGGCAGCGTCATTGCACGTGTTTGGCGATATAGATAATATTGTGGAATGTGAAAATACTGGGAGTACACGTGAAGGTTATCAATGTGACGTTCAGCAATATGTGACATTTATATAATGCTCCTTTCTATTCCCACCGGCCTCTGTAGTGTTGTGCTGCACCGGAAAGAGCTGGGTTTAATCTCCGGCCGGTAACAAAGAAACATGTAACAAGTTGTACTCTTACGGAAGCCTATTTTAGAGACTGGTTGCACGGTGTTAGAATGATGTATCCGCGTTGGGTTTTGCTGCTAACCCAGGGGTGTTATTTTAGTAAACTAGCACTATCAGTGAGGGAAGTATGCAATATTACAAGTAGACAGATACAAACATACTACATGTCAGGAACCTCGGTATATATTTTAGTGGTACAGAACCGTTTTAAAATGTTTTGGGTTGGAAAGCAACATTGACGTACCCATCTTTGTTTGTGTGTACTCACAGTTCATAGTTCAGGATTTCTTTGATGTCAACTTCTAGTTCGTAAGTTCAATACGTTTCGGGGTATATGCTTGCTCCTTCATCACGTGGTGAAGGAGCAAATATAATCCCCGAAATGTCGTGAACTTACGAACTGGAAGTCAGCATCCAAGAAATCCTGAACTACCACAATAGTTTTGTAAATCTATATAAAAATACTCACTTATGTCAAGGAACATCTTCCATAACTAATTTGCAATATAAATGTGAGGTTATATTTTTAAATAACATCGCTAATGGTGGCGATATATCATACCTGTACTGTTGAAACCTATCCTGTGAGAAATTGTTTGAAAGTGTTCCTCTATCTGAGCTTTTATAAATAAATTACCACAGAATAAGTTTTCAGTTTTGCAATTTTTACCTAAATTGACTGATAAAAACCGACCCTATGGTAGTTTGTTTTAAGCAGATAATTCATAACCGTGAGCGCTTGAAATGTTTTCAAACCTAAGTTCAAGATTTTGTAAACACATTACTACAGTATAGATTATCAGTGTTCACAATCTAACCTAAATTAACTGTTAAAAATTCATTTAATAACGATACAAATTTCATGTGAAGGTCATACATTGACATAACATTGCTTATTGTCGGTTTCAGAGATACATCACACCATAATTGCAAAATGCCTCAGGTTATGAGTTTTCAGAAATATCCAACAATCTGTAAAGTAGGGCCACAGTCTGTACAAACACACGATAATAGATTTCAGAAACTAGGTCAAGGCCTCAATATCTGGTTGACTGTTTCTAAAGGAGTATTAAGTAGAGAATCGATGTTCGTTACCAAACAAAGCCTAAATCAACTATCGCAAAGCAGCATAGTCAACTATCGTACAATAAGTCCATTACACGAGCATCATCTATATATTAACTTTCAACAGCATATCTGCATGAATGGTGGTTAGTTTCAAATTCTGTGTACTAGTCCTATGGCAAGTCAATTAAGGTCTTCAATAATACATCTTCATAAAATGGCTCTGACATTTTCAAATCTTTTGATCTTGAACTTGGTATGATGGTGTCTGAGAACTACATTTCCTTGCTGGAATCAATATCCCACAGCCCTCGTCTTATCGATGTGTGCCAGATAGGTGTCTTCAGCTGATGTCCCCGAAATACCATAGAGAGTACGAGTCCCCATTGATTGACAGCAGTTCAAGCTTCTAAAAGCAGGCGCAAAAGTCCATTTTATTGACAAGGTGATAATAATAGTAGCGCTGGATTGGTTTGAACATGCTTTAAAACTATGGGCACCATCACCATTAAAAACCTATAATGTGGTAATTTGTTTAAAGGAGCTCCCCTACGGGAGCTCCTTTAAACAAATTACCACATGATAGGTTTTTAATGTTCACAATCTGATCTTAATTGCCTTTTAAAAACCGACCTTGTGTGAAGTTACTGAGATTGTGTGATTGAGATCACTGTGAGTGCCTAATGTTTTAAACCTTTTTTCCGTTTATTTGTTTAAATGTGTTCCCTTTCGAAACTTTTTAAACAATTTACTGTGGTATAGGTTATCAGTGTCAATAATCTAACCCTAAAAGACTGATGAAAAACTATTCCGTAATACTCCTTTTGCAAAGAGCTCATTCATAACTTGACACAAAATACTATACGATAAGGTTTCAATGTTTATATACCGTGCTAAACTAGTAACATTTCAAAAATAAAACCAGTTATCATAGGGTATGTTATTTGTGTCAGTATGTTAATCTAAATAAAGTTCACCACAGAACGGGTTTCTAATATTCTGTTATGAGCTATTTAAACAAATTAAACAAAAAGTATTTTTAATATCATTTCAGGACCTATTTAAACACAAATAAGACAAGACTGGTTTTTATATAATTTCAGCAGCTCTTCTAAGCCAATGAGACCAGACAGATTGTAAGCTGTTGTACATACGACAATGATACTGACAAACATACTCAATGAGATCAATATGATATACCAGAAGCTTTCTGTGGGGTCAACTGGAAATTGGGAAATTGATTATAACAAAGATTGTTGTATTTGACGGGCAATGTACAAAAAGACATAATATAGATTCAATTGACAGTGTTAGCTTCTTA
The DNA here is from genome assembly GCA_032361085.1 of Calliostoma canaliculatum. NCBI lineage: Eukaryota > Metazoa > Mollusca > Gastropoda > Trochida > Calliostomatidae > Calliostoma > Calliostoma canaliculatum. The sequence goes on along the minus strand of JAULCD010075478.1, from coordinate 7,797 downwards.
TGGATGTTGTTGGTTTTAATGACAAATCATGCTTTCACTCTGGTTCAAAAACGCCACAGAAGCCTGTGACTAATTGTAATTAAAGAGATCACAAAAGTAATACATAAATAAGATTTAGCAGGTATTTTGGTCATTTAGTTGAATTTATGGCTTCAGTTAGCGTATTGATTTCAAACATCGATGTTTTATTTACAAGATAGTGGATGTTTATCATGATTGGTGGCATCTGTTTTGAACTTATCTTCAAGGATAGTCAAGGTTGTCTGGTCTTGAGAAAAAAAAGACAAAATAAGACTAGTGTCTTGTAAATGTACTGAGATTGCAGCCATTTATCAGTTGTCTGTCACGAGAACGAATGGTACATAGTGACATAAAATATCTGTATTGCTGATGGTACGCTAAAATATAACTTGTGTCAATGTATGTGTCTAAAGTCCACCAAATACAAGTTGTTGAAAACCTAGTTTGTTGCAGTTTATTTGAAAATTATTAAGAATTTTTTAAAAATACGGTGTATATTTAAACAGTCCCCACTTGCCACATCTTAAAGGCTCAGAAATATCAATGCAAGCAAGTGTTGTTTTTTGAAGAGAACACAATTCATAACTTTGGAATTTGTGAATAAATTATACTGACATAGTCGTAATATATATATGGCAAGAGCTGAGAGCTATGACTACCTTACGACCCCTAATTGTCTTGGTATGGTCAAGACTATCTCATGACCATGACTACAGTAACCTAACAACGTCGTGCTGTTTGGTAATATGCAAAATGAATTCGAACAGACAAGCAATTAATATGTGTAAATAATTGCTGCTACATATTTATTAATTGAACGTAAACACACAGTGTCAACAAACTTTCAGTAAGATTGAAGCTAAACCTTGTTTTAAACGATGCAACCGTTTTAGAAACTCGACACTTAGTTTAAACGTTAACTATTGTACTTTACTAATTTATTTTGTTTGGGACTACGTAATTTTTTAAAATTTTGACTGTCTATATCCATTAAAAATAAACATGATGCCAACTAGGATCAGTATCAATCTCACACATGTATTTGTGCTTTAAATGATGCTAAATGTCCCATATTTTAAGTTACGAAAATAATCGACCTATTGTATTGACTGATTATACTTTGTAGTCTTCGTTACCATTGATTTTTCTTTCGTTAGCCCTTACCGTGCGGCTTACGGTTAGTATTCAACATTTACTTAAAAGTATACTTAAGCGTTGCGTTACAATAGAACATACACACATATGAATAATTATCCTTTAAAAACACGTTAATAATAATAATAATAATAAAACAATCTTGTAAATTATTAACTTCACAATTGTATACCTACAAAAACTCATATTCTGAGAGGCTACTTTGTGTTTAGCATTATTACAATAATTTCGGACTCGACTTTAAATGTGACTTGTTATGGTTTTGATGGGTTTTGTGTATGTAACGGTAACCCAGGACATAAGTGGTGATAACTGAATCTTCAACACCCAAACAAGCTCGTTGACGGTACCACAGACATCTTAAAGGCACTCCATGTATTCACTTGTGGCTTGAGGGTATTAGCATTAGACCCATAGTCTGGGAATCTCTCACAATCTTTTGTTATGAAATCACTGCTTAATCTTCATAAGCTTCCTCCGTTGCTGAAGATGACATTCGTAGAGTGTGGTGTTATAGCCCGTCTAGCTAGTAATCTGTGATTAAGAGCATTGCATTTGCATGTAGTTACACCGTTAGGGATTTACCAGGCGCCAAATCCTGCGTTCCATAGGCAAAACATATGATAATGGACGCACAAATAGTTACGTGTGCGTCCGAAGGGACGCAACAAAACCACAAAATCAGTGTTTTCGCTGACTTTTGTTTATCTGTTACTGTCAACCATTACAACTAATACAATATTTTCACAGTACCAAAATCTAGGCCCCGTTACTCAAAGCAGTCTTAAGCTAAGTTGATCGTAATGCTAAGTTATAACATTGGCTTGTATTTTCCCTACATACATTGAAACATGAGCAACAGCATTACATAAGGTTTTATACTTACTGTACATCAATCAAACAAAACAATCTACAGCGAAGGGAATATGCTGTACTTGATTATAATAGTGTTATATTCACAAATAAGTACAGAAAACAAAGAAAAGCCAACAAATTGTATCGCAAGTCATCCTCAGAGTTGAAAACACTTATTAAAAGACACCTTAGTCAGAAATCTATTGTATGTTTTAAATGTTTTAGCTGTTTTTGTAAACTTTAAACCTGGATGTATTTAAACATAGTCATAAAGTATTCCCTAAATGTGGTAAGATTCGTATATAACACAAATTGCAACAATAACAAATGTTAATTTAGCAATGTTAACTCCAATGATGTTAGAATAAATAATTAATCCAACACCATTAAATCAATATTCCGATAGCAATCATCATTGAAAAATCAGTTGAACATAGGGCTCCTTCGGATCAATGTTTGCAAGCACTATGAATCTGTAACGTTTTCCTAAATAATCGATATTTTAAAAATCAATTGAGTAGTTTCTGTCACATGTCAACTGCAGTCTTGCTCGATCATGTGAACCGCAAAATTCTACTTAAATACAGGATGAAACCACGCATTAGTTTCCCTTCAGTAATTTTCCACATGTCACATGTTGCAAATGAAAAAACAGTTAAACTGTCCGGTGAAGAACGAGTGATGCTAAGCAAAGAGATTTCTTGAAACATCGATCAAAACACACGGAAATGCCAAGGATCATCGGATCACAGATGAACGGATCAGACGCCGCCGCTCATTCTCTCGGTCGAATTTAAATTGGTATCTCACACTGGATCATAGACTTTTATTTGCAAAAGCTAAATTATTGTAAAATGTGCCTCATCCAAAATTGTTGAGAACAGTTAACAAAATGCTAAAAACGTTGTATACTGTGAATTTTCAGAAGTTGTAGAATAACACAGTTGTTAGGGTGTTCGACTATGGAACAACATGTCCGGGTTTTGAATATTGCCCCTATACATACAGATTGGAGTGCAATAACATAACCTTCGCTGGAATGCAGGTACCGACGAAACTAATAGGTGCCATTTTATGTCATAACCGCATTCTTGATGCAGGCATGTTTCCTGCAATAAACCTAGTGGCTGTGAAATATCTAAAACCAGAGTTTATGTGTTAAGCCTCCACCAAACCAATTTAGCATTAAATATAAATATCAACTCCAGAGAATAATCAAAATCGTTATCTGTAAAGACAGATTTCATTGGACATTCTGGCAACATTAATATAGAAGCTATGTGTATGAACCACTGAAATTCAGTGATGGCATCTGGTGTTCGCGAAGAGTGAGCATGCCCTGCCCTACTAAGACAGCATTTATTTTTAGTATTGCATTTAATTACATGTAGCTGCATGGCCATTATGACGTAAAAATGATTGGACAACGGGTATGATGGCATGCCAGAGATATAACTACAATAAAATGACAGTGTTTGTGACGTTAACCCCTAGGAGGTATTGCTTGATCTCACACAGGCCATATCTCCTGTGGGAGCCAGTTTTGAAAAATATATAAATATATGCATATATATTTTGTGCTGAACAAATTCTATTGTTTTTTAAATTTACATCAATGAATCATTTTAGAATGTTTCAGATATTTTTAATACCAGTGGGTTGTTTTCAGAGTATAATATGTATTAAAACAATCATGAGTATCATATTATATTGTTTTCCACGTTCGGCACGTGTTATTATCGTCTTCCTGCATACAATGCACACATACGTGTAATAAGAAGTGGTAACCTCATTTTGCTTTCATCGTGTCCCTTTTAAAACCTAATGGGGCTAATGGAGGGGCAAACTAGGTTAAGTACACGTACATAATAATGAGATTTCAAAGATGCTTCCATGCTAAAGACATCCCACTCATGGCCAATGGGTTTGCCTTACAAACGCGAAAATCGTTGTAAACTGTGTCGTTTCCAAAGACAAGCAAAGTTTATCTTTGGAAAGGGCACAGTTTATAAACAATGGACATTTCTAATCTTAAGTTATTGGCCTGTTGCTGCATTTATAGTGTTTGTTATTAAGCCAAAGATAATACACAAAAAGTAACTCCGTCATCAGCTAAAACGTTAGTGGCGGAAGGTAATGTTTTTGTCATTATGAAGCAGACATATTTAATTTAATATCAAACAAAACAATCACGTTTAAATTTGGTGTAAATGAACATAAAATATTGGATGTTTGACACATTGTTTAAATGATGATCTGTATTCTAACTTAATAAGTACAACACATATTTGAAGTTTAGACTGAATGGTTTGGCTGCAGTAAGCTTGAGTCACTGGTAAATTCCTAGGCATGAACATAAACTTGACTACAGAAATGCATTCAATCGTCGGCTGTGTACAGAGGTTTCCACCATTTTGGAACTCAATTTAGAACTTATGGCAGAACACTTAACATGGTTCAACAATGTTTACATTTCAACTTGTACATTTGCATTTGTTGAAGACAATCCTTTTGGGTTTGTTTTTTTAATGAACCGAAGTTGTGTTTATGTTTAATGGTGGGATGAAACGTTTTAAACGAAATGCATTCTGTTCTTGACTTGTTCATTTGAACAGGAAAACATATTTTATACAAATAAATTCCAAATTAGCATAGACACCAATTACTCTATGGTTTTTTTTATAAGTGTAGCATTATTTTGTTCAATATATTAAATGATTTAAGAGTTATTTTCCGGACACGAAGCATACCCTCACGTGCGACATACGTTTGAGAATGAACAGTAAAATTTAAATTATTTATATAGAACAAATAATAAGTTTTCTGACCTATATCAAGTTAGAAGAGATTTCTGAGTTTACATACTGAAATTTATTTATAATGTTTGTTAATGACAAAAGTACAATTTTGGATTGAAACATCACAGGACAGCGTCAGAATGAAATACCACAGGACAGCGTCAGATTGACCGGGTTCTATGCCCACTGTTCTGCTGTTCGTGCAAAGGAATTCCCTGACCATGTTTTGTCAAGGTACCACCAGACCCCGAAAGGCACAGTCACGCAGGCCACAAAGCGGACGACTTGCCACAGTCAGCACCTTCTCCAGACTTATTATCTATAGCAACTTGTCGGATAACCTTGAATGTCGGAATAGAGCCCGACAAGTTCACTTTTACCGGGAATTGGTTAGCACACGCTTTAAGAGGAAAATGGTGTCAAGTTCCATCACATTTGATGAGACGTCTTCAGCCCATCTTCAAGTAAGAGATTGCATTAACCTCTGGTCTGCCAAGTTCAATATTTATCTGTTTCATTGTCCAATATACAATCTAAATAGTCTGTAGAAACCCTATTCTTTGATAATTTGTGGAAAAGAGCTCATATAGGAGTTCTTTTCATCACATTCTAACAAGATTGGTATTCAACAGCACATGGTTTTCAGTTTCAAAATCTCAAATCAATTCGGTACTTTAAGGGTTACAAGGCTGTAGTGAGCATATACACTATTGACATTCTGAAATACGACATTTTGAATTATTTAGAAGAATTTTGTTTTAGATATGTCCAAACTGATCCCACCATTCTGATCCCACCATTCTAAGTGTAGAGATAGACCTTAGGGATAACTGCATACAGCTATTACACTAGACAAAAAATGTGATAGGACATTAGGAATAACTGCATACAGCTGTTACACTAGAAAAAACGTGTATACACTCTTCAGGGGTATTCCATTGGTTTGGTGAGATTTCCGTAGGAAATCTCATCAAACCAATGGAAAACCCCTGAATAATTTATATACATATTTCCAGTGTTATATATTGTTGTTGATTGATGTCATTAAAAGATAGTTACCTCCCTTGATATAAATTTACTCTGTTCATAAAATAATATCAATTTTAGTTTGTAAGCTTTCTCGTCGTAGCATAAGATTATACTTGTTCAAGAAATCAAAAGATGTATGGCAGTTCTGGACCTCATGCGATCAATGATGATGACGACAAAGACTGACAAGCATAATTTATGTATTAACACTGTGGTGACAGTCAAAGAGTTTGAACTGTCGCATTTGTATTACAATTTACTGAATTCGCAGATACTTATGTGAACACGATTTAATATTAATGTCGATATCCCCACAATATGTTTGGTTTAAAAAACAGTTTTGCACGCTTTTCGATTGTCTTAAACTTACCAGGACATATTTCAAGATGCAATTTAAAGATGTAAGTAATTTAGTATCAAAACAATAACATATCCTATTGCCATCGCATTATAATAAAACAGTATTGCCAAGTTGTATTTGTTTTTAATTTATAAAAACTTTAAGTTAATAAAAAAAAGAATCCTATTATCTGAAATCCTACATAAGTCCATTTCATTTAATTCCCAAAAACATTGTTAACTGAGGATATTTAAAAACGGCCTAGTAGATAATTAAACATGTTTTTAATACAAATCCAACGTTTTAATGACATATGGTAACCTGAAAAGTCAAATTGAAGAAACCCTCTGCTAAAATAATGTTACGAGAGATATCGCATGATACTAAAAGGCAAGAGTGATTAACAAAACCCAGATAAACTCAACGTTTTGTTCTCTGTGGATAATTGGTTACACGTATTTTAAGTAAGGCAGCTGACAATATAATTTTATCATACAATTATTTTCTTATACAGTCAACCCTCATTAATGAGGACGGTGTCATTGTTCGTTAAAAACGTTCGAATAGTGAAATGGACGGTTTGCTGAAACGAATTTACATTGACTGACAGAGATTGGTTACAGCTTGAGTCTGTCCGGAAGGTGCGGGGGGAACCGGATTACTGGCGTCTGCATTAATGAGGGTTGACTGTATATGGGTTATTACGTTTACAGGAAGCAGCACCTGATATAATAAACATTCTTCTTCATATTTAATTTTCTACAGGTGAACTTTGCATTAACAAATTAGCCTTTAACCCTCGGAGTGTCGAGTGCAACATTTGTCCGTTACAGTGTGAAAATTCCATCTTGAATAGGCTCTCGTAAACCTGTCTAATAGTAATTTGTTGCAACTCTTTTAAGCAAATTACCTAAGGGTGTATTTTCAACAGCTCAAGCTAATAGGTTTAACCTCCACTAAGCCTAGTTTAGCACCTTGAGGGTTAACCCTTGCAGTGCAGGGTTAAATAATTGATTAAACTGTGACCCCTAAAATCGGTCAAAAACCTGTCCTGAAGGAGCTCTTTTAAACAAATTACCACAGGATAGGTTTTTAACAGCTTATTTTGGGTGGAGTTTTGACAATGAAATAGAAATAAAATTAGGCTTAGCACTTTCGGGGTTAAGTAAGACTTGACCCTAATCTCCCCAAACACTGGATAAATAAGCAGATAAGTAGGAACAGGCGGATTCGGGAATGTTTAAAGTCGGGAGGGGTGTTTAAATCTTGAATTATGCCCTTCAGGGAGGGATTTTGATGTAATATATATGTAATTTTTCAAAGAAAGGGAAGGGAGACGCCAAACTACTTCAAACTCTACCCCCAATTTTCTGAATTCTCTACCAAGTTGTTTGTCAGTTGCAACATTGAAAATAGAGTGAGTGAGTTGGGGTTTAGCTGCTATCTTTGCATTACTGAGATGGGATTTAGCTGCTATCTTTATGTTACTGAGTTAAGATTTAGCTGCTATCTTTACTGAGTTGGGATTTAGCTGCTATCTTTACTGAGCAGGGATTTAGCTGCTATCTTTACTGAGCAGGGATTTAGCTGCTATCTTTA
>JAULCD010075367.1:0-11839 GCA_032361085.1 Calliostoma canaliculatum | reverse complement strand
ATCGACCCTTGTACACTCATCAAGAATACACTGTACTCTACAAACCTATTGATCCTGTTGCGTCAATACAAATATGATTAATAAATTGGGAAAATTTTGATCTCCATCTTCATTTGATGTAAACTAGTCGAAGTTCGAAAGTTTCACTTCATCATAACCACATTAGTGATGCTGACTTGCTGATGCTGCCGCAAGATAAATGAAACATTTGATCCCTATTGACGCGTGTAGATTGCTATAACCAACATGAACTTGCTCTAACATGTAATTCTAATGTCATAAGTGTCCATCATCTTTAAATTGACAAGTGACAAGTGTATTGGTATTGCAGGCCACATGGTCGAAAGTACTGCATTTACCAAACAAGAAACAGTGCACAGAGATATGAATGTTTACTCAAAACATAATTTCGCACATTTAAAAAGGCAAATTCCTCTTCAGATACATAAAAACTCCTTTAGTGAGGCGCGGATTTGTTAAAGACAAAAGTTGTGAGTGAGTGAGTGAGTGAGGTAGGGTTTAACGCAAAAGTTGTGAAAAGGTATTCTTGCTAGGATTACGATGGTAATATAATGGTATAAACGTATCTCTGCTTAAGTTGTAATAGGGACATATACGTAGAAAATGAAGCTCGTCTTCGATACAGTTTCCATTACCATGCTGGCACAACAGTAGTTTTGGTTGACACTGTGCAGTAAATCGTTTATGTTATATGTTTAAACTTATGAGACGAAGAACGGAACTTACAATAGATACGTACTAAATCCGTACAGTTAAATAGTTCAGTTATATATTTTTCAACTTCTAAAACAGATTTGTAACTATTATACACATTAAAATATGAAGACCTAGAAATCTGATCATGCCAGTGATGCAGTTCTATGTCTTTACATCTCTGTTTAAATATATTTAAAAACTAATTAACGTTACCACAATCTTGAGTAATCCACACATATTAAAAACTTGTCTCAAACACAAGTTTCCGTATGTATGATGTTCCGTTGTAATACGTCTACACCAATAACTTACACAGCGAGTATAATAATGTACGCACAAATATGTGTTCCCTGTGTCCCCTAGGACCATACTACTTGACGTATATTTAACCACGCCAAGACAACGCTTAAACAAATTACTCTGTACCTTTTCTAAAGATTCCCTCAATGTAAATTCCCAAATGTCTGCCCTAAATAATAGGATTGGCAAGATTTTAGTATCAAATATAGTTTGGACTACATGAAAAGGCAATTTTGGATAATTCCTTAATACCTTAAAGAGTGGAAATCTGGCCTTGATGGTTTGGATACATAACGTTTCACACGCTCTTGACCATACTAATCTTGAAGTAAAAACAATACCTAGATACTTATAGTAAGCTACATTTTTTCATTTCAATCCCTGATTAAAACCATTTTTCTACACCACGCAAATATCCCCAAGTTTTAAAAACAATAATATTTGACCTACTCATATTAACCTCTAAACTCATTTTAGACCAAAAGTATTTAAGAAATCTGATTTTCCTTGTAAGACAATTACAGAGTCATCGATCAAGGTCACATCGTCGGCAAACAACAGTGTCAGAATGTCCTGCAAATTGTCCGTGACAAATATACCTCTAAATCCATTTTGTTTAAATTCCAATACTAATTAATTTATAAACAAAACAAATAGAACGGGACTTAACATACATCCTTGGCGAACACCAGATGATTTATTAAATATTTCCGTTCTACAATTCTTACTTTTCACACAAGATTTGATATTTGAGTGCATATTACTAAGAACTTTATATATATTTCAACGAATTTCTGTTTATGCAAAACATACAATAATTTATGTCGACTAACTAAATCAAACCCTTTACGAAAGTCAATAAAGGCCACATAAAAGCGATGTTTTGTATTTTTAAATATTTTCCGCACAAAGACTGTAACGTAAAAATATTGTCAATTGTCGAGTAGTTATTTCTGAAGCCAGCCTGTTATTAATGAATAATCATGTTTACTTCCATGTAAACTGTAAATTCACGTGAATACCAAGACACGTTTTCTTCAAACAAATGCAGGTAAAACCTGATTTTTTGGACACAAACTAGCGATATCAGAATTTTAAAAATGACAAGCATAGTATGTTATTTTAGAAGCAAGACTAGCAAAAAACACTATTGTTATATATTGTACAGCATAACGCAACTGTGCTATTTATCATACAGCAGAACGCAATAATTGTATAGGCATACAACGGAATGCACTAGTCCTGCCATACAGTGTTATGTTATACACAGTAGACAGTATACGTGCTATTATGCAGCAAAACGCACGAATGTGATATAGCATACGTCAGAACGCACTAGTTGTGTTAGCATACGTAAGAACGCACTAATATTGTTTAGCATACCTACGAAATTTTTTGTGTTTTTAGCATACATCAGAACGCACTAGTGTTATTTATCATGCATCAGAACGCACTAGTGTTTTTAACATACATCAGAACGCACTAGTGTTATTTCTCATACATTAGAACGCACTAGTGTTAATAGCATACATAAGGACGCACTAGTGTTATTTATCACACATAAGGACGCACTAGTGTTATTTAGCATACATCAGAACGCACTGGCCTTGTCATCTTTACAGCAAAATATACAAATGTTAGTACATAGTAAAAGCAACGAGTGTTATTTTGTATACATCTAAACGCAAACTTTTGTTTACCATACAGCAGACAACACCCGTTTTATCAACTGTATCGCAGAAGGCACTTGTGTTATCTACCTCACAGCAGAAACTACTGGTATAATGTCATATAGCAGAAAGATGTTCTACTTTATAGCAAGTAGAGCTGGATTGACAATTACAATGCGATTTACTATATTATATTATGGTGTTGAAATATATGACAAGACTATTATAAATGTCAACTTCGTCTTTTATCATTGCGTACACAACGTTTCTGGGCTGTTCCTTGACCTGATAAAGGGGCAAGGAACAACCCAGAAACGTTGTGTACGCAAAAATAAAAAAAAAGTTGACATCCTTAATAGTCTTGTCACATACTTTATTTCTGCTAGTGACTCTGTATGAGAAGCTGGTTCTAAAAGACCCCTTCCTACATTTTGTACTGCTCATGTTGCAGGAACTAGATATCAACGTGGTTCAAAATTTAACGATTCCATCTTAATACTTATAAAACTTATATTTTGTTGGAATTTGTTATCATCATGAGGGAAAATGTAACAATAACACATCAATAATTCTGTACTTAAAAAGCTGAATGCATAACGGGTGCTACTAGTAGGGAAGGGAATGTTTACCGAACACCAGATGCCCTAAATGAAAGTAGGTGATTTTTGCAGACAACTGAGTCTGTCCTGACAGATGGTAATGTTAGATAATTATCCTCTGGCGTTGATGTTTTTGGTTAACTGCACAAAACAAGAGCACTATGCCGTTTTGATCTAGTCGTTTTTATCTATATCCAGCCATTTCCGTGCCTCATTACTTTGTTCATTTTCCGCCTACTAAAAAATTACAACTTTTAATGTGATTAAGGTTTCAACTTTGAGCCCGTACAAAACGTGTAATTTACATTTGAGTACATCACAATACCAAGTACCAACAAACAAAAAGGTTTGGAACATAACCACGTTCCACTTTAAAACATTACTACACTGATACATGACCTGAACAAAGATGAGATGTTTGACAATGGTGAATGAAACATTGTTTAAGAGGCATTTCAGAAGTTGTCAAGCTGAATAGGGTATACGAATCTGTACGTCGCTACTGTTCAATAAAGAAGTTGATTATCAATAAAGTTTGTCACATTTTGGTAAATGAAATAGTATATAAGTTTAATGAAATGCCTATCTCATTGGACATCCATCCAAGAACTATGATGTTTTATTGATGAAAAGTCTGATTTATTTGCATTGCAACAACTAATATCACTCATGTCAGTAGGACATCAGTAGGAGAAGTCAACGCAAGGTTGTTTTATCATCCAAACTGGCTCACACAGGATATATCGCTTGTATGAGATCAAACAATATATCCTAGGAGATATCGTCACAAATGGTGTCATTTCATGTAGCGATATCTCCAGCATGACATCATACGTATTGTCCGATTATTGTGACGTCACAATGAGTATACGGTAGCATTGTTCTGGATCACGGCAGTACAGTAAAAATGTCTTAAAACATTTACAAAATGATTGATTATTGTCATTAGATTAAATTTGAATTATAAAAAGAATCTCACTCTCCTATCTCCTTTTATCAAATATAACAACACGCATTGATACTAGTTTAAAACTTCTCGGCACCCTCGGAGGTTTAAACTTTTATCAACGAGTGTTGATATATTTGATATCAGGAGACACGAGGGTGAGATTCTCAACACTAATACATTATGTCAATTATACATACAACCTAAGCAAAATTGCTTTAGAAACATTCAGTACAAGCACGCACATACACAAACACACACATACACACATATATACCTACACACACACATACACACGCTCACACATACATATACACATACACATACATAAACACACACATACACAAACACACCCATTCACACATACATAAACACACATACACACATACGCTCACACACATACATATACAAATACATAAACACACATACATACACACGCTCACACACATATATATACACATACATAAACACACATACATAAACACACATACACAAACACACACATACACAAACACACAAATACGCACATACACAAACACTCACATACACAACACACATATACACATATACATAAACACACATACACAAACACACATACACACATACACAAATACACACATACACACACATCACATACATACACATACACACATACATAAACACACATACACCAAACACACACATACACATATACACATACACAGACATAATTACACATATACACACACATACATACACACGCATACATACTCACAAATACACACATGTTCACACACATACATATACATATACACAGACATAATCACACAAATACACAAACACACATACATACACACACGCACACACACATACATATACACGTACGGAGACATCAACACACATATACACACACATAGATACATACACACAAATACACACACATACACATTCATATACAAACACACACATACACAGACGCGCACACATATATGTATACACACATACATATTCACACATACATACACGCACATACACATACACATACACACACATACATATACACTCATATACATACATACACATATATACAGACATACATACAAATACACATACGCACACACATACACATACGCTCAGACATAAATACACACACATTCATATACACACACATACACTTATACACACATACGCTCCAACACATACATATACATACACATACACCCATACATATAAACACACACACATACACACATACATATACACACATACACTCATACACACATACGCTCACACCCATACATAAACATACACATACACACACATATACACATATACACACACACATACACACATACATATACACACATACAATCATACACACACGCTCATACATATACACACATGCACACACATATGCACATACATATACACACATACACACACACGCGCATACACATACATAAACACATACACTTACATAAACACACACACAGACACACGTTTGCCTCAAATTATATAATATCGTCAGATGCAGACGTGTCAAAAACAATTCACAACTAAAGGGAAGCAACTCTTTTAAGCTTAGACAAAAAGTGGTCACTTGTACTATGGAGTATAACTATTACAATTATTCACTTGTTAAGACGGACCTAACTATATATTAAATTATCAGGTCAATACTTTGTTTTTGATGAACGTATTTGTTGTGGTGAATAAAACAAGCATGCATAAAATATCCACTTTTTATTGTTTTAAATAAAACATAAAATATATGTATACATGTAGTTTCATTGTGGGTGTTAGTCTGCTGGAATGTGAATTTTTTACTTTTGAGCAGCAGCAACATTGCTCTGAACTGGAATGTAAAGGTAGATTTATACACATATTTTTAGTATTGTTCAGCCAGGTGCAGACTTATCAAAAACAAATTCACAGTTAAAGGGGAGCAACTCTATTAACCAGTGTTATATTCCAGTGTTATCTACCAGTGTCATCTCCCAATAAAGTACAATCACTTGTCTTCAAAATAGTTAGTGTTTTTACCTTCTTTTTTTTATATGTTTGGTGTGTTTGTATACATCTCCCAGTATAAAATATTGTACTGGGGTCTAATCCACAGGCCTTATAACAACGGCTGACACAGGGTGCGTCCCGGGCTCTGGCTCGTGCATTACATTGATGCTATCTGTATAAAACTGCATAAGCCACTAAAGTGATACCCATAATGGGTAGAATATTCACTTTATGTAAATATTATAAGATAATGTTTCATATAATTTTCATGTTAATTTACATTATATGCCAGAGTATTTACTTAATGCATATTGTAAGAAAATGTTTCATATGTATCATTTTAGATTGCATTTACCAGGGGACACACTATTCTGTCAGCCCTCAATATACTAACTTGTTACACAGGTGACAAAATAAAACCGTCACCGGCTCATCAACGACTTTGTCATTTGTCATTCCTGCTAAATACATGCGAATAGCATTAAGTATAAAAAGTATATTTAAAAAGAAGAATATCATTGAACATGTATAAATATTGCATTTATTATCGTCTACAGACACTTTGCAACAACATGTGATGACTTATATGTACTTGCTGTAGTTGTAGAGTGTGGACCTGTTGGAGTTTACTGTACCTCTCCATTCCAACAGCGATGTAGTTATTGTCTTGTACATTGTTTAAGTAACATGTTCCCTGTATAGTGGTGTAGTTGTTTTTTGGGATATTGTTGGAGTAACATATTATCTGTATGGTGGTATAGTTGTTGTCTTGACTATTTTTGGATAACATGTTTTCTGTATGGTGGTATAGTTATTGTCTTGGATATTGTTGGATAACATGTTTTCTGTATGGTGGTATAGTTATTGTCTTGAATATTGTTGGATAACATGTTCTCTCTATGGTGGTATAGTTATTGTCTTGGATATTGTTGGAGTAACATGTTTTCTGTATGGTGGTATAGTTATTGTCTTGGATATTGTTGGATAACATATTATCTGTATGGTGGTATAGTTATTGTCTTGGATATTGTTGGAGTAACACGTTCTCTCTATAGTGGTATAGTTATTGTCTTGGATATTGTTGGATAACATGTTTTCTGTATGGTGGTGAAGATTTCTCCACGGATCCATTGTCTGGAATAGGTACCGTGTCTTGTAAATCCACAAACAGTTTCAACTTTGCAGCTTGTACCAGGAGCTGTTTGCAAATGTTCATAGTTGCTTGCATATATCATCAGTTACCAGTATGTTACCAATTAAAGATGGTCACGTGCGGTAGTGACCACTTTCCAGTGGTGTTTAAGCCAGTGGAAGCTTCTGGGGAACATATGAACATGTCAACACTTTCACTTGTCCAATTAAGGTATTATCTTATCAACTGTTTTTACATGAGCACAAAGACCATTCCTTGGTATGAGGACGTTTGTTGTACAGCTTTTGAAGACTAAACATAAGTTCCAACAGCCAGAGCCCAGGCTCGACGGACAGTTCATACATAAAGACAAAGACAAGAGAATTTATTAGACACTATAACTCTGTTGATTTGTTTAGAATTTTTTCTATAACAGTTGCAATTCTAAACAAGTAGGGGCGTCGAACATCAAGTTCGCAAGGACCATTGGCTGCATCAGGCAAACAATTATCTGACGTTTTTGTCGTGTCAAAGAGACAGGCCAGGCATCTGATCATTTCAAGAAGCGGGTGATTGAGAGTGACGACCCCCGCAGAAGACCGGCACCGGCGCACACTACATCTGCAAAACAAATTCATCACCATGGCGTCACCAGCAGCGACAGCATTGGGTCACTAGATCAGCAGGAACACAGTCATGAGACGGCTTCTGGCTGCCGGTATCCGAGCTTATTGATCATTCCGTGGGATGACCGTGATGGCTGAACATCACATCAACCGTCTTCGTTGGGCAAAAAAATTTAGACACTGGCAACGTTGTGAATGGTCAAGAGTCATCTTTACCAATGAAATACGATTCAACCTCGTCCAAGCTGACGGTAGAGTGAGAGTCTATTGACGTAGAGGCAAAGGACTGGCTGCACCAGATGTTCAACAAGTTCATCCCTTTGGTGAAGGGAGCGTCATGGTTTAGGGTGGCATTTGCAGCGACCAAGTTGTTATCCGCTACACCCTGACTTGGTCGTTATCCGCCACACCCTGACAGCCAAGAGGTACAAAGACCAAGTGTTGCAGCTGGTGGTTTTCCCCTCCATGCAAATGCTACGACACGGGTTATTTCTTTAACAAGATAACGCCACGCCCCACACCGCCATGCTCACTTTGGACTTCCTGGACCATCAGAACATTCAGCTTTTTTCTTTGCCGTCATGCTCCCCTGACTTATCCCCCATTAAGCACCTATGGGACCATCTCGACAGACAGTTGCGACGTTGTGCACAACCACCAACCACCATGCTGCAGCTCGAACAGACTCTGCGAGAGAAGTGACAGCAGATCCCTATTGACGTTATTCGACGGTTGATCTTTTCCATGAGAAGGAGCGTCCTGGCCTGTATCAACTCAAATAGGGGTCATATGAGGTAATAAATTAACTAGCATAGCCTTCATAGATGGTACTGTCATCATTCCTACAAGTGTGAATTTTGATTTTCTACCCCCTATGGACATAAGTGTTACCAGAAAAGTTTCATGTTGAAACAAATCCCTCAATTCATTCTAAACACATGTGAAATTGACTCGGCAATGAAATTAAACATTAGAATCTTATAACAGTTTGTTCTGTCATCTTTTACTGTCAAACTAGTGGGGTGTGTATTTTCTATTATACTTCAGTTTATTATGGATTTGTTATCCAGTTGTAAGTGGTTGAAAGATCTTTAAGGATAAAGAAGTGTTACTTCATCTCCACCTCAGGTATGATGAAAACGACAACGTATGGATTTTGTTCAGACAGTGCTGCAGTTGCCTTTCTATAAATGGAATGTTTTAGCCTCTGCACATACACACAAAAAGTATAAGCCATCAGTACTAATATTTTATACCTTAGCAAACTATTTATTTATTTATTTTTGTTATATATTTTGTCAGCAAAAGAGAGACAATATTGTTTAAGGGACATCCATTTCCTAATCTTAAAGATAGGAAAGGGCGAGGACAACATACCGTTAAATTTGCGATCATATGATTAAAGTTTAAAAGGAAATAAGGCATGCGAACTTGTAATCAAATAGGTTCTTCAAAATGAGGCACGTAATTTTGTAAGCCAATATTAATTAGATCTTTCAAAATTTCAACCTTACAAGTGGTATCATATGGTTTTTTTTCTGAATACAAAAATATAAATGCAGCATGCGATTTGTTTGTTAATGCCTCTATGATTAAAGATTGTAAGTAAAGGAGATGATCAGTAGTAATGTGCTGTTCACGAAATCCACATTAGATGTCACTTAACAACTGACCACATGGAAATAATTTGAAGGAGTAATATAATTCTTACCAGGAGTTAGGACTTGCACCATCGTAACATTTTGCTACAACGGAATAAATTCACCCGTTTCCTATGTTGGTTTATCTTGGATAAATCCATGCTTCGTTTCTCTAAGTTGTATAGCCTTGGGCACAGCTAACAGCTTTCTGTCGATTTTACGTGTCGGTAAAAATAGCTGTCAAATAAAATGACAGGTCTCTGTTTTGAAATTCTGTTAAGGAAACGTTGAATGTGTATTAAGGTCAAACTTTTGAAAGAACTATCCTGACGGAGCCAAATATTTTCTCTGCTAAGCATTTGATTAGATTATAGTGACGATGACGCAACTTTCAAATCGACAGAAAGCTGCTGCTTGTGTCCAGGGCTATGTAACATAGAGCAGAGAAGATATCATAGCATGAATTTATCCAGGATGATGTTGGTTAAAAGTATGAAGTAACGCCTAAAATTAGATTTAGGCGTTTCAGCAACTGGTTTTACATTTTGTCAGGACCAGTAGTTGTATTATTGGCTTTAACAGCTGTATAAAGTTCAGGTAATGAAAACGGTGCATTATAATCTTCAGCATTGTACAGATCGAAAAAAGGTTTTTGTTTTCCTGTTGCTTTTGGTGATTTAAAAAACAGAAACCTAGTTGGCAAATTATGACTTTTGGGATTTTGTTTCTGCCAATGTATTGACAATGTCTAATTGTTTTTCTCATGGTAACGTCAAGAATAAGTTAGGCAGAGCAGAGTTTGGTTCCGTTTCTGGTATCAGCATATACCTTAAATCATTAAAACCCTAAAACAAACTAATCTCGAGTGGCTCATCACCACCACCACCTCCTTTCATCACCAAAAACTAGACCATTTGTTATTCAATGTGATTCCTTATTCGAACATGAAGAATCATCTGGAACACATTTCTGTTTCATATTAGTTTTACTCACAGTAGCAAGAAATGTGTTTTATCAGTGCTGGTCTCCACCCACCACGGAGTGCCAACACGAACGATGATAAATACCTGGTCTCCACCCACCGCGGAGTGCCAACACGGACAATGATAAATACCTGGTCTCCACCCACCACGGAGTGCCAACACGGACGATGATAAATACCTGGTCTCCACCCACCACAGAGTGCCAACACGGACGATGATAAATACCTGGTCTCCACGCACCACGGAGTGCCAACACGGACGATGATAAATACCTGGTTTCCACGCACCACGGAGTGCCAACACAGACGATGATAAATACCTGGTCTCTACCGACCACGGAGTGCCAACACGGACGATGATAAATACCTGTGTGCCTTCAACAGATTGGCATTAAGGATATTTTCATGACATATTTAAACAACTATGCACCTAAGTACTGGCACTTAGCTCACACCTTCTTGGTTTAAAAAAACCTGTTAAGCAATTCTTCTGACGAATTTTAAAAACATTGCGAAAATTAAGGGATACCAGAAGGTAAAAAAAGGGTTAACACTTAGGGCTCCCAATGACCAGCCGATTGATCAGCTCAGGCGAAACCTGACCACCTATCCAGTGGAAGTCAGGGTCAAAGTAGTATGTTGTGTGATCACCCCTGTAGATAGCAAACACTCTCAACCACCAGACCACCTTCCTTTAATTTTATAGTACATAACCCACGGCAAACAGGCTGCCACTTTTAGTCGCCTTTTATGACAAGCAGAGGTACTGAAGACCTATTCTTAGCTCGGGTGTCCTGCAAAGCAGACATTCCCCGTCTTGACAACATTTAACTCTCAATGAACATGGATTTATCAATGTGTGATCTTGCACGGAATAGACATATATTTGTCAAGATGTGGATTGTCAATGAAAGGACATTTACAAGTACCCAGTCTTGTCAAGATTTTAGCTTTCAATGATTAAGCTTTACTAATGACCCAACTTGTCAAGATTTGATATTCAATGAACAAGCGTATACCAATGGCCAGTCTTGTCAAGATATGAGTTTTTCAATGTTTTTGTGAATCAAAAAGTTTAAACCGAAACATATTTTGATAAATGTATCTGAGGAAATCTGTGATTATTTTCAAATTTAAATTTGAACGTTGCAGTAATAAATTAAACGATTGACTGTATCGTTTGTGTATTTTAGTGAGCGAGTTATTGTTTAGTGCGACTTGGGCAATATTACAAC
>JAULCD010075256.1:0-11840 GCA_032361085.1 Calliostoma canaliculatum | reverse complement strand
CATGTAGTTAAATCTGTGCTTTCATCACACAAAACATAGATGTCTTTATTTTTTTAATTGTTTAATTGGCACTGTAGAAGTTGATATATATTAACTAAATACATTGTATGGATAATAACATCTTTATAGAATGGTGTGCAAAGCTTCGAAACAGATTCGTGTACCGTTGTTAACCTGCTTGACGACGGTACAAGAATCTGTTGCGAAGCGACGCACCCCACTCAATAAAGAAATTGCCATTCATAAAACTTATTGAGTTTCCTCCGTATCTCTGGGCAGAAGATTCACACGTTCACTGTACATTGCTGTATAGAACCGGTCGTAAAGGAACTTAATGTAAATTAAATATTTAGCTCTCAATTGAATGTTCCAACGTAATAGAGATTCATTTATTTTACTGTTGTGCATTAATATTTTTGTCTTGTCATGACATAAATCTGGCAAAATTCTGCAAAACAAGCATTTTCAAAACTGTAACAACATCTCATCTGGTTATCAGTCAGTCTAGTGAAAGTTGGAAATCTAGTTACCGCTCTTATTTCAGTACGAATTGGATTTTTGTTTGAATGATTTTAAAATGAACAAGATATCATCTACTATGTCGTCAAATATCTATGTGACATCATTCATTTTTCCAAAAGATTAATTTATTGACGGGATATTTAATTAGAGGTCAACTCTGCAAATACAAGCAGTTACAATAAAATATGTAACTTTTTTTATGTTACCTTTCTACCCATGTCGTGTACTAGCCGATGTCTACCCATGTCGTGTACTAGCCGATTTTTACCCATGTCGTCTACTAGCCGATGTCTACCCATGTCGTGTACTAATGTTTTCACTGATACCTCGACTGCACCCTCAGTACTTTAAATCTAATACTTAAATGTGACCAGGGCCCCGTTCCTCAAAGCGATTTTAAAATGAGTTGATCGCAAGTGCTAAATATAACATTGGCACACGGCTGTAGTAGCGCAGAGATCGCGTTGGAACCGGTGTCGAACGGCACCGGTTCCAAGTTGATATCTGCACTACGACAGTCGTAAGCCTTTGATAAGAAACAACTCAATAGGACATTATTTTAAAAATCACGTACGATCAACTGAGCCTGGGGCCGATTTGAGGAACAAATTCCAGGTCTATGTATCGATGACTGACGCTTATTAAAATATAAGATTACAGGGATGTAATGTACCTAAACACATAACCATGTACATTTGCTAAACTTAGGTCACACAAAGCATATATACTCAGGAAAAATAAATAAGGGAACACCAGATTTAAAGTGAAACTTAGTTTTATTGACACATATTTGCAAAGCTAATTCCTCTTGTCGCAATGATGAAAAATCAGTTTAGTCCGTTACGTGTATTTACTCCATGGTTATCACTAACAGCGTGGCATCGCCGTGGCATGTTGTTCGTAAGATTGTGAATATTGCGAGCTGGAATCCGGCGACATTCTTCCCGTAACGCTTGATCCAACTGATCCAGATTTGGTGTCATTTGAGCACACTCTCTCAATTTTTGGTCCAAAATGCCCTACACATGTTCTATTGGATTCAAGGCTAGACTATTGGATGGCCAGGTCAAAAATCTTATTTTGTGCCTGTTCTAAAATGCCGTTGAAAATCTGGCAATGTGGGGTGTAGCGTTGTCTTGTTGAAATGCAAATTGCGGACCCTCTTGTTGAAATATCGGGCGCACAACAGAATCCAAGACATCATTAACATAATGTTGAACAATTATTCTTCCGTCAAAACGAACCAGTGATATCCTTCGGGTGTACTATATGCCTCCTGAGACCATTACAGATCCAACCCTAAATCTGTCAGTTTCCTAAATGGTGGCGTCACTAAATCGTTCATTAGTTCGTCTCCAAACACGGCCATCACTAAACTGCAGACAGAATCTTGACTCATCAGTGAAGAGTGTGTTACGCCACTGATGTCTGTTGATTTATCCAGTTCATCCATGATTTTGTGTCAGGCAAATTCGTTTCAATGAACGTCGACTTTTTAACCCAGCTTCCTTCTACAGTTATTGCTGAAATCCTAACACCAGTTGTTCTTCGGAAGTCATTGTTTAACTCGACTGCAGATTTGAAACGATCTCTCAAACAAATCAACCGCAGCCTACTGCCTTAGTTTTTTCGCTTTCTGCCACGCCCTCTTCTCACTTTGACCCTTTGGGTCGTACTGAATTTTGTGACAAGACGTGAAATGATACTAACTGATTTGCCAAAGTGTCTGGCAACTTCTCTTTTTGATGACCCGTTGTTAATCATTCCAACAGTTTGCCATCATTGATTTTTAGGGGGGTATTGACAAGGCATAATCTGTGCTGTGAACATATGAACCTGTGACAGCATGCACATTATCCTTGCCTTTTATACACTCCCGAAATAATTTCCATGCGTTGCACGTGCATGCCGTATTGTATTGTTCTGTGACAAGAATAAGAGTATAAGGAGACATTTATGGCCTTTCTCCAAAACCTTCCTTTTCATTACTGTAAAGACTCAATTATGTATTCACTAAAAAAACATTTATTTTAAAATTATATATTTGATATTTTGTAAACTATAACATAAGTCGATTGTCATACCAAACTAAATCCATCAAACACAATGTCGTAATCTTTAACATAACTTAACAACATATCTGCATTACTGAATTGTGATGGCAAAAAGTACTGTCGGAAACTGAGCCATTAAATATTGCAGATTAACAAAATTAAAGTTGAGGAAAAAAACGCAACTGCATTACACAGCCAGGGATTGGGATGCATGTGTAGACAGAAAACTCTCATTGTGTAGACACATTAGTTTAACCTTCTCAACCCATGGTCTGCACTTTTCTGTAACACTTCGAAACATGATTATTTGTGACAATTGTAAAAACATTTTTTATTATGTTTTAAACTCCCACTTACAAACAGACGTAGTCTTTTAAAAATATTCACTGTCAGAATAGTGCAATGTTAATGAGTTTTTCTTTTAAAAACAATCTTTGAACACGCACTGTCAGGATCTTCTGACAAAGGAAATCATCCTCGAAAGTAGTTTTGACACAATACTGCAGTATCTTGGGTTTGTTTTAAAATATTTGTGACGAGGCAGGACAACACAGCACAAAGTTTGTGAAAACAATTTTTAATGCAATTGTGCAATGTCTTTATAAAGTATACTCATGCACTAGAATTTTTTGTATAGAAATCATTCAGAGGATTTTCATTGGTTTGTTGAGATTTCCTACGGAAATCGCATTTAACTAATATAAATCCCCCGAATAACTTCTTTAAAAACTTATGTGATGGTTGCGTGAGTTAGTTGAGGTTTAACATTGTTTTGAAAAGTATTTTAGTTGTCTTAGTATTGCATGGGCTTATGGCTGTCGAAGCGCAGTAATCGATTTGAAGTCGGTGCCGAATGGAACCGCTGTCAAACAGACAAAATAATCTGTTTTTGTACACAATCACCCGTTCCAACACATTGTAATTTACTCAATGAGTACATTGTCAGTTATATAACGTGTTCAATAAGTTATTTTCACCCATCGTCTAAAATACCAACTAAATAAGTCCCATTGAATGTAGTTCAAGATTTCTTGGATGTCAACTTCTGCTTTGTTCGTAAGTTCACGACGTTTTGGGTCATATGCTTGCTCCTTCAGCAGATGATGAAGGAGCAAGCAAATGCCCTGAAACGTCGTGAACTTACGAAAAAAACAAAAGTTGACATCAAAGAAATCATTAAATATGTACCACCACTTCTAAATGTCCCCAAAAGAATCCCATTGAATGATTATAATGGTTATAGCGACAAGAAAACATCACAATCGATGCTTCTCGGAGATGCTGCTATATGTTCAAATTACTTTGGTATTTATTCCTCATTTAAAGCTAGAGGTTAAACGACAGCAATAAGACATCGAGATAGCCATCTTGACAAAAATAGTCTGCAGGCACTTTTCTTGAAATACGATATTAAATTGTGAAAATCAATCTCTACTTCAGGTGGGCAAAGTAGTTAAGGTAATCCTTCAGGGGTTGAAATTAATCCCAAGATAAGAAACACTACAGCTTGTATTGATTTTCAGTGAAGCAGGTGGTAATGATTACCAACACATTGGTTTTATCAGTGCAGGTCCTGTAACTGTCAATTTCCTGCTACTCAGAAGTAAAAATAAAGATTCATCTCAGGTTTTTGATTTATTAACGAAGTACTTTTTAGAGGTACTGAAACATAATCAACAACTTCCATTACATCTGAACAGTTAAACAACAGAAATCACAGTCCATTTTGTGAACTGGTCAAAATCAACATTTTTATGTTTATAAACAATGTGACTGCAATTATAATAAGACAACTTTGTGATAGCTTTATGACTTATGAAACTATGAATAATGTTGAAAATTAGTCTGTTTTCAAAAACTTTGCTTTATGTTGTCTAATTCGGCAACGATCGTAGTAATGGAGAACACATTTAAAAAAATGTGTAATGTATTACTTTTTTCCTTGGCATCACCAACCGAGACGCATAGGTGCCTAGGCCACCGTTAAACAAACCTACTGTGAGGCTAAGGCGTCATAACGTCACTATGGCGTTTTCGTAACGAGAGAGGTAAAATGAAAGTTGAGACATCTTAGCTTTATGAGACCTTTGGGAAACAAGACCTTGCTTTTTCCCAGCTTCCTTTGGATATTTGGTTCTTTGGACCTGTTCAACGCTGATGAAGAAATATTAACTAAACTCAGTCGTAGCTTACAACAGCTTTAGGGAACGGGTCCCCGAGTCATACTAAGATGGCATAAAATAATTTTAAAAACAACGTTAAACCTCAACTAACTCACTGAAATTGTTTGAAAGAAATTATTCAGAGGATTTCCATTGGTTTTATAAGATTTCCAAAGGCTATTTCATCAAAACAATGAAAATCCGCTAAATATTATCTATACATTTTTCCTAGTATAATTTACAAAGACATTGCGCAACTGCATTAGAAATTGTTTTCATAAACTTTGTGCTGACTCGTCAAAAATATTTTAAAACAAACCCAAGATACTGCAGAATTTTATCAAAACCACTTTCGAAGATAATCCTTCTTTCATCAGAAAATCCTGACATTGCGTCATTTTGTTCAGGGAATGTTTTTAAAATTCGTTAACACTGCACTATCCTGACATTGAATACTTTTAAAAGACTACGTCTTTTTTGTAAGTGGAAGTTGAAAACATGATAAAAAATGTTTTTCTGATGGATTGTCACAAATAGTCACGTTTCGAAATGTTACAGAAAAGTGCAGACCATGGGTTGAGAAGGTTAAACTGATGTGTCTACACAATGAGAGCTTTCTGTCTACACTTGCATCCCAATCCCTGGCTGTGTAATGCAGTTGCGGTTTTTCCCTCAACTTTAATCTTATTAATCTGCAATATGTAATGGCTCAGTTTGCGACAGTACTTCCTAATAAAAATATTCAGAAATGCAGAAATCTGTTTAATTTCTATTAAAGATTACGACATTGTGTTTGATAGATTTAGTTTGGTATGACACATGACATGGTATATAGTTAACAAAATATCACATATATTTTTTATAATACATTGTGTTCTTGTTGATAAAAAAATTATAAAAATATATGCTTTGTGTGACCTAATTTTATGTTGTGTCTTCTGGTATATTACACCACTTCTTCACATCTTACATTTTAAAAATAGCATCAGGGATAGATACATAGACCTGGCCCCCGTTGTTCAAAGCGATCTTAGGGACCAGTCATTTATTACAGGGGGAGGTGGGTCGGAGTTTTGTGGCGCAGTCATGTATTAAAATAGCCAACCCTTCCCGCATGCTTGTCACATTTTTAATGGCTCTCCCTTAAAATACAGCATTTTTTTCACGACCCTCACCAAAGAGCATCCACCAACCCTGTAATAAAAGACTGGTCCCTTGTCATTGGTTAACTGACTATGACCTTATGTAATTCCTCAGAAGGAGATGCAATCCCTTATATTTTACAGTGTTCTTATTTTATAACGCATTGGGTTATACCATTACAACTTAAGGTATGTGCTCTAATTACCTCCATACTCAACTGTATAACTATTGGCAATAACAAGGTGTATGACAAATGGCCTGTATGACTAATGATAGGAAACCGGCTAAGTTAATCCAAAGTGGTTTTTGAAACAGTAAGTAATATATTGCACAGGGTGATACATTATGTCCTGTGGAGTATATTATCATAGGCTTACGACTAACGTAGGGCCTAGATCTTTTTGGAACCGGTGCCGATTGGCACCGGTTCCAAAGCGATCTCTGCGCTACGACAGTCGTATGTCAATGTTATGTTTTAGCACTTACGATTAACTTCGTAACTTAAAATCGCTTTGAGGAACGGGGCCCTGGTCACATTTAGGTATAACATTTGAAGTACTGAGGGTGCAGTCATGATGTTAACAACAAAAACTGTGTCAGCCTTCCATACGACATGGGTAGAAAAGTAACATGCAAAAGTTACACAAGTTATTGTAATTGTTTGTGTTTGCAGAGTTGTCCTCTATGCTCAAAATATACAGATGAGAAAATATCCCTTCACTTAACTTAACCATTGGTTGAGTAAACAGTGCTACAATCAATGATGGTTGAACTCCACAGACAATAGGTATAGGTATAGGCGTATTACTAAAATTCATTAAATATATTATACAACAAAACTTACGGCAGAGTAGGTTATATCTGGTGTCTATTAACAGTATGTCCTAATATAAACACTAAGTCAATTTTGTCCTGAAATAAAAGCGGTAATTTGATTTCTAACTTTCACTAGGTTAACTGACAACGATATAAGGTATTTGCAACAGTCTTAAAAATGCAGAAATTTGCAAGAGTTTTCTCATGACATGACAAATACTAATTCAGATAACTCAAATACTAGTTCTAATTTAAATACCAACAAGTCCATTACGATCAAACTACAAAGCAATACACAATGTACGTTTGAATCCTCTGCCCAAAGCAATCTATAAAACTGAAAAAGCTCTATGAGGGACAACTTTGTTATAGAGTGGGGTACGACGCTTCGCAACAAATTCTTGTACCGTTGTCAAGTGTCATCCTTCTTTATAGAGAAAGGTGCCGCGCTTTGCAGCATATCCTTGTACAGTTGACATTCAGGCTTAACAAAGGTACACGAATCTGTTTCTAAACGTCGCACCCTATTCTATAAAGAAGTTATTATCCATACAATGTATTCAATTTTTTAGCATTCAATTTCTAAGATGCCAACTAAAGAAGTAAAGCTATCTATGTTTTGTATGATAAAACAGAATTAACGATACAAGCGCTACGAATTAATCATGAGTATATCCTAGTTAATACCAGCCGTTTAAAGAAAGTTTCAGGAAACGACAAACTGCATACTTCTAGTAATCAAATTACCATAAAATGGTGTTTTAAAAGTTCAATACTGAAATATAATGAAAGTTGTATATTAAATTGGAAAGTAGGATATAAACACGAATACACACAACCATAACTTATCTCTATCTTTCGGTTTGTAAGGTTGTTTCAATAACGTATTTTTGAGTTTGCTTCAGATATTCTTGAAAGAATAATTAACACAACCCAAGTTAAAATAAAGATTGTTATTTCTAATGTTTATTATTACAAGAGGGTAATTTATTACAGAGCATGTGGACATTTCGCAATCAGTCAACTGCCTTATCATGAAGCTTACATACAAATATAACAAAGTGGAATTATGTGTTGCAAATTGTAATTATATAAATAAGGATTCACTGTGTAATTTGCTCGATTAATTGAGGTATGAATCTACAAAAACTATTTTCAATCTTTACGAATCTGTGCAGCGGACTAATACACACGGGAGCTAGCTAAAAAGGTCTAAGCTTACCTGTGAAAGACTCGTACCAAGTCGATGGTGTTCATTTATTTCTTAACATGGTCTTCACCCGGTTTACACACTTTTGATGCCTGTTAAAATAAATATTCCTCAACTACTCAAAATACCCCTTCACAGCGGAAATGATGTTCCATTTTTCATTTTGGAAAACAGGTAGAAGTCTGACGGGGTGAAAAGAGAGGTTAATGAGTTGCCATGGATCGCTGACATGACATTTGTGAACAGGATCATTGTTTTGGTGGAACAGAACTCGTTTAGTGAGTATTCATCGTCTCAATTGGTCAGCATTATATCTTTCATTGATAGTGTGTCAAGATAGTCATTCAGCAGAATACCCTTAGAATCCCCAAAAAGACTGAAGCTGTCACCTTTCCAGCAAAAGGAACCCACAGCTTTTAGGGGGGAGGGGCTGGTGATTCCGAATGATTTCATTGTTTAGAGTTTGAATTGACATTTGGTTGAAAGTGATAAGAACAGGTATCATCCATTGTTACAAATCAGGCCACAGAATCATCAGGATCTACTTTAAAAGGGCATAAATTGTCGTCAGGAATCGGACACGTTTCTGAACCGCTATCAAGAGCTTTGGCACTCATTTTGCAGAAACTTTTGTCTTCGTAACTCCTTGGTGATAATGTGCTCTCAAAATGTCGAGTGTCAATATGGCAGTACGTAGAGTGGACAGTCGCCGATAAGTCATTACTATGTCATGCACCAGGGTAATATTTTCCGTTGCTGTTGCGGTTGCGGTTGCTGTTGAAGGCCTTCCTTCAAATTACCATCATCAAGGCTCTCTCTCTGCCCCGTTTGAATTCTACAAATGTTTTTACATTGGAAAATGAAGAAGCATCATCTCCTAAAGTGAAGACCATGTCAGCATATATCTGTGTTGCAGTTGCAGGTACTTGATGACTGCCCGATAGCCAGTTCTGTCCATATCTGGAACACAAAAAGAATAACACTAAAGTTACAGTTTACATGTTGGTAGCAAAAGTTTGTTTTAATCTGATCCCACTTAGGCTTAGAACTTTTCAGCCAGCCTTTGGATCTGTTTGAGGGGAAAAAAATTCCTCACTATTACGGACGGACGGACAGAACTCAAACCTATACACCCTGTCAACCTAAGTAATAATACATACTAGTATCTTAGGATACATTTTTGTAAAGAGCTCCTACAGAATAGGTTTTCCACTGTTCAACGTAGTCATAGATGTAATGACTAAAAATTTGGTTCTGTACTCTAAGGGTTATACAACGCCATAAACAAATGAACAACTGGAATTCATTACCAGGCAACAAACTTTTCCCAGGATTGCAAACTCAATTACAGATATAGTTAGTATTCACCATCCTTCACATAAAAAATCACACATTTTTAGCAGGACACATTTCTATTTATCATTCGCATTTAATAACGACCCTGACCCATGCTGTTTACAAGAAATACGAATCCCAATTTGTAATGCATACATGTATACCCATCAGCGTCTAAACGCAGGATTTGATTAGAAACAAAAATTTCAAGCATAAAACTATCAGGTGATATGTATGTATATAATGCTATAGAGCATACAGTTGAGTAAATTACTGAAATAAAACAAAATACAAATTAATGTAAAAAGCATGATAAAATCTGGCGGTGACGAAAACTGTAGTGTGTACAATTTCCAGCCAATATCAGTGTCATGGCAAACTGTGTGCTATCAAAATAAAAAATAGTTAATTCTCTTTGGAAAGTGCACTGTTTGTAACAAAGTTCCCGACATCGTAAATTGACGATGGCTTTGTGAAATGGCACTCAGTTCCGTTCACATGACAAGACTGTACAATTCAATTGTTTATGCTTTTTCTTTCATCGAGTAAATTTTGAATCTTCTGAAATAGTAAGCATATATTATGAAAAGACACCCCCCACCAAAACAAAAACTGGTTTAAAAAGATGTGTTGCATCAACTGTTGTAAATGATTTAACGTGAGTGTACGATGACGATGACGTTATGATGACATTTGTCGACAGTAATGTTTTACTTAAATGTTGATCTTAGCAGTAGCAGCAGCAACAAAGGCCCGGTTCCTCAACTCTATTTTAGGCTAAGTTGATCGTAAGTGCTAAAATACAACATTGGCTTACGACTGTCAAAGCAATGCGGAATGACACCGGTTCCAAATCGATCTCTGCGCTACAACAATCGTAAGCCTAAAATAAGAAACAACTCCACAGAACATTGTTAAAAAGTCACTTACAATCAACTTGGTTTTAGATCGCTTTGAGGACCAGGGCCCTGGCATTTTTTAAAACATAAATTGATTCTTACAGTAGAGTACAACTTATGCACTTATGAATCGCGGTATCAACTTTCAGCCACACCATGCGTCTTCAATCTGCAGTGCAGTTGACAATGTAACTCGCCTTCTCATAAAGGCTTTGTAATGATCCCTGACAAAGTAAGGAAACTCACCGTCATCAAAATTGGCTGGACCTAGTATAAAAGTTTCTAATATTATCATTAAGGTGATGGATGTTATTTTGCGGATTACACCACTGACAGAATATTACAACCACAATTCAAAAAGGTACATACCCATAGTTTAGAATTGCTGTTTAACTGTGATAAAGTTTAACTTAATGAACTGGGCTCTGTTCCACAGAGCTATTGTAATGCTAGTATGTCTTAAATTTCATCTGAGCGCTCTCGTGCCGAGAGCGCTCAGATGAAAGTTTAGATATCTTAGCTTATGAGAGTTTTGTCCAGCAAAACCTTGCCCATTCCTCAGCTTCCTGTGGATGTTTGGCTCAATGGACATATCCAATGGTCATAAAGGAAAGTTAAATAAGATCGATCTTGGCTTACGAAGACTGGCTATTGTGGTGTAAAAGGGCGTATAACCCCACTATGAACTTGCAACCAGCAGTCTGCCAGGAAAGTTTCCTAAATTGTTTGCAGCATGACGTAGGTAATAAGTTGTAAGTTTGTATAAGTTAATATTTAACTTAATAATGTAACTGTAAGTTATCTCGCACCTTATTATCCCCCGCAACGCGTTTTGTTCTGTGCACGCTCTCATTTTTCGGAGCAGATCTTAAAAACCGTTCAATATATTTAAAAAAAACTGTGCAGGTAGATCAATGAGGTGCTGAAGTGGTGCCTTTTACTATTAAGAGAATTTTGTGATTTTTCTTTTTCTATTTTTTTATGGAAACAGTTTGGAATTTGTCCAAAAAATGGGTGCATTTCGTTTTTGTAGCAGAAAATTTTTCAACGATCCTTTGCAAATAGATTAATCAAGTGCTGAAGTGGTGGCTTTTGCTATTTTTGAGAATTTTGTGATTTTAATTTTTTCTTAGTTTCCATGGAAATGGTTTGGAGTTTGTCTAAAAAAATGGTGCATTTCGTATTCTGAGCAGGACTCCTAAACCGTTAAATTGTTTTCATCACAACTTTGCAGGTAGATCCATTAGGTGCTAAAGCGGCACCATTCGCTATTTTGGGAATTTTTGATTTTTATTTTCACTTAGTTTCCATGGAAGCGGTTTGGAATTTGTCTCAAAATCGGGTTTCTGGAGCAGAACTCATAAAAAATGTTCAAGTTGTTTAAACAAAGCTTTGCATTCATATTTTACCATTGCGGGGGATATTAATAACTCTGTCTTCTTATTAACTTTGTTTTAAATTGTAAATTTCGCTTCAGCATTTTTTATTTAGCTCAAATTGCCACTGGATAAAAATGTATTACATTATTTAGCGGATTCCAATTGGTTTGATGAAATTTCCTGTGGAAATATCATCAAACCAATGGAATTCCGCTGAATAATTTATATACGTTTTTGCTAGAGTAAACCTGTTGAGTTACGGTTTTTACACAACCAATGATTATCTTGTGATAACCCACACAAAATATACTAAGCTTCCA
>JAULCD010075145.1:0-11840 GCA_032361085.1 Calliostoma canaliculatum | reverse complement strand
CCCCCCCCCCCCCCCCCCCCCCCCCCCCCCCCCCCCCCCAGAGTTATTATCCGTCACAAGGAAAACATGCATTGCATTTAAACGCAATTAGTATTGTGATCTTTTTTATAATGTACGAAGTGTATATCCAGCACGGCATATACTTTTATTGTGCGACAAAGCAGTACTGAATTGATAGGGGGTGGAGGGGTGTGGGGATGTGTGGTTGGGGGTGAGGAGGGATGGGGTATGGTGAGGGGGGGGGGTATGTTTTGCCTACATTTTCAGGCAGTAACATTTGTTTTATTTTATTATTTATATTTGTTAGTTGGTTCACAAATGTTTATGCGCATATGTGCTGTTATGTACATGGTTCGCGTAATGTATTCTTTGTATAGTAATTATTCATTGTGTTACTTTTGTTTATTATATTTGTTTATTTTATCGATATTATTTTCTAAATGAAAAAGAAACCCATTGCAAAGTCACACGCGTATCTGGACAAATGCAGGTTTATCTAAAATAGTCCGCTTGAAGTTTGTATTATTATTAATATCCATCTGACTGTTATTGTGCCGTTTGAAACAGAATAAATAATTCTACGTGCAAAAGTAATTGAAACCATATGATCGTTTGCTATGGAGAAATAGATGTGTGTATCATACTTCCAGTTATGAACAAATTATTTCGTCACGTTAACTTTGTCGAGCGTATTCCTTCTGAATTGTTTGTGAGGCATTTTAAAAGGTGTGAGTACAGAATGTGCCAAACTTTATGAATGATCAACTTCTTTATTGCACGCCACCGTTTGACACATTCTGTATTCTTTCTGTGTCTACATATAACTTTGCTCTCTCAAGTATAAATTACCAAAGTACTAATTAAATAGTATTTTTCTAATGGTTAAATAAATAACTCCAAAGACTTCATTGACAAAAACTTACTGGCTTCGCTCACCAAGTTCAATGTGAGAAAATAAATCAAGTTTTTAATTTTTCAGAATGACAAAGGTATAATCCGCCAAACTGAAAGACATTGATTGTGGGTGAAAAACAAAATCCGGGCTCAGATTTTCTGATTTTCTTTGTAAATAATCGGTCTCGCAGAGTGTATAAAACCTACTCATGGAAGTGGCCGCCACTAGAAAATTAAAATTGTGTTTCAAACTCCAACCCACTCTCTTCGTGAAAAAATGTTGCTAAATTTAAATTGCACTTTTTAAAAAGTTATTTGTTGAAACCATTAACGTTATTAAATCTTCAGTGCCAAAAAAATGCTTTAATTAGTAATAGTTTGAATCCTGTTCAAATCAAATAATATTCCATTGGACATTCATAAATACAGTGTGTATGGGTGGTCGAAATGTATTTTTAAAACAGAAGTATAAAAAAAACTCACGTCTAATAAAATTGACATAGTAATCTGTCTTATAAGTTTACATTTTGTAAAAGAAAGTGCTGGGCGTTTTTTTTTATATTATAGATCAGTGCGTCTCGAACATGATATTCCAACGTAAAGTTCCCTAAAAGTTGTCTTTTCGTTAATTATAGAGTTATCTCCCCCTTGGTAAACACCCCGTTGCTGGACATGTCGAGTTCGTTTCATATACTTAATAATAAGGAAACAACCACGAAATTTTATTTTCTATCTTGTGCGAGTGTGGAAGTTTATGCTTGTTTAAAGGTTAGTAAATATTTGTATTCGAAAACGAGATATTCCATCAACTTTCGTTGAATACTTCAGTTGATTGTTGAGTCGACATGATTCGATTGGTTTCATTTTACTAAAATGAAACCAATCGAATGTAACTAAATTTTTAGCAGAAGATGATGGATTTGTCAGATTATTTTCTATTAAATAATTAAATATTTCACAAATAATTTAAATTATTGTAAGTATCTTCCTGTTGAAAATTTTAGTCTACAATGACATAAACAAGTTTGAGAATCCAGTTTAGAGACCGGTCATAAATCTATTACATGGGATGGGGCCAGGGGGAGTTCGTATTTTATTATTTGTATTTTTGTGTCGTAGTCAAGTATTGAAAAAGCTGACGCTATTTGCATGCTTGTCACATTTTTTAATGGCCCACCCTTAAAAATAGCATTTTTGTATCACCCTCCTCAAAGATGTGTATTTTCTTTAATGATCCTCCCTGCAGGTGTGTACTTGTCATATTTTTTGGCGACCCTCCCCTGAATTCCTTCAAAGACAGGTATATTATATCAGACACAGACCAACAGTTAGGTTTACACAAGCTACTTGTGTCTCGACCCAACCAATTACTTTACTAAACATATACTTAATTATTCTGCTTTATCACCACTCCTAACACAATTGTTTAAGTGAAATTACTGGCTTCCGTGGTGTAGTCAGATCAAAAGACATTATAAAAGTTGCACTCTTGCGATGGTTTCTTGTAAGGACTGGTTGCTTCATAGTCAGTGTAATGTGTCTGAGTGGGGTATTCATGTAAACTGCGACATGATGTCTTTGTGAGCTAGCAAATTGAAAATTGGTGAAATACCCATTTTGGTAAAAGCGGGGCTGTGAGTATTAGGTGCAAATCTTGCATCACCTTTGGTTCATTAGTACCAGCAAAGACTTGCAGGTTTCACAGAGCCACACGAGGTAATCCCCTGCTGTAAAATCTGACTGCCACCATGTAACTTAAAAGTTGTTGCAAATGGCATTAAACCCTATCTCTCTCACTCACTAACTCAAGTGAAATATTTTTAGGAATTTAATAACATATGAAATAAATTTTCCGATGATTGTTAAACTACTAACAAGAATGTAAAACAAGCGATATATTCTATCGATATCAACTTCTTCATTGCAGTTGGTGCGACGTTTTGGTGAATATAGAAACATCTTTAATGCAGTTCATATACTAAAATTAGAATAATACAAAGAAGATTAGCATGGCCACTGCGCAAGGATGACTTGTAAATTCGTGAAGCCGTGTTTTTTTATACACCCTTCTAGCACAACATGACATAACATAATGTATAACAAATGTAGGATCTTTGTTTACAAAATGTAATATTTGTTACAGTGTGGTTAATTGGATCAAGCTACTTGGCCAGGGCGCAGCAGTTCTTTGACCACCAGGGTGTAAATCTGGGTGTAAGTGGTTTGCTCGAGAAGGCATGAGGTGGGAGGAGCTGGTTGGAGTCATGGAAAGAAAGGCAGTCCGATCAACGCCACAAAGGGTCTTTACATGCACCTTGGGTTCAATGACATGGTTAGGACAAAGACAAGCTTCCTATACCTCGAGATACACACAGCACTGTTGCGTATTCAGCTGCTCCTGCCTAAAACAACCATAATATGATCAGACATGCTGCTAATGAGCCACTTTTAACCGCCAGGTGGGTAACCGAGTGAGGGAGCTGGGGAGTGTGGGCAGGCCACCCCACTATCAGGGCTCCGAACAACTCCCTCTACTGCTGGTATTGCGTTCATCTCTCCAACTAAGTACGATACAGAGTTTTTCAACTCTAGCCTACTCCGGGTCATTAATCTTTATGTATAAATTGTTCATGCCTCATGGAAAGATAGGGGAGGTCAAATCTTTCTGTTTGGTTGGGGGTCTTGGTATAGGGGAGGTCAAATCCTTCTGTTTGGTTCGGGGTCTTGGTGTAAGCTCAGCACATTTGTGCTTGGGGCTTGGTAATTGCGGGCTACACTCATTTAAGCTGTATATTTTATATCTCAATAAACATTATTTTCATCAAAATTAAAAATTCTCTGCTTCTCAGCGGATACTTTGAAACCCGTCGAGCAAAACCCCCCCATCCCTATTGCTTCTCAGCAAATGGGACCTTTCGGCTCACACTATATTACGCTACTGTCTGCTTATGTTGCTGCTGGCAACATGTGGTTGCCCTTTGCTTATCACGCTACTGCTGTTGCTGCTGCTGCTACTGGCAACTTTAGTTGCCTATTTTAACTACCTTGTCACTACTCCATCAACACCATTATGTACCGATTAGCCCATTTCTTCATGTATTTTGGAGAAAAACTTGTAATTTTCAATCTTTTTTTTCAGATGATGTCTCTAACATCATTGCAGGGCTACTTCTAGTGTTATCCAGCCTTGTCTGGCATCAAGACAGCTCTACATCAGCTCTCTGACATTTCATTTACTACACAATAGCTTTGTAAGTGGGTAGAACTCTGAATTTGTTCACTTATTTTCATTTTAAAAATTTCCATTCATTTGAGTAAACTTAACCCTTTGGGTAGGTTTTAGCGGTCTGATGTGGAATCGTTAAAGCTACCCAAAAGTCCTAAACTTTACTGTTTTACCAGTAAACATACATACAAATGGGTATCTCCTTAGATATAGTCGATTCCGCGAGCTTATAGCTGGAAAGTGGTAAGCGGATTTCAATCTTCGTAAACATCCGGGTGCACATGCACGCCCCTACCCCTGTCACCTGTCACTTTTATCTTTAGCGCCTCGCTCGACATAGAGCTCCGCTGGATAGCTCTCAAGTTTTTAAGTTTTTTTTAACTTTACTTGAGAGGGGGATTATTCCCGTTTGTGGTTTGCCTTTATTGGTTTGTGTTATTTGTTCCGATTGTGACTTTATCTGCGAAGAAAGTGAACTTTTTCACCTACCTGTCTGATGACTTGTGTTTTGAAACGTGGCACTTGGTTTTCATCATTGAGTCCCCAGCCCCGGGATTGTGCCTGGGTTGTAGACACAAGTCTGATCCTCACCGGTACTGCCCTACTTGCAGGGTGAAGGATGGTTTCCCTGCGTGTACTGCGGTTACGAGTTTGCCTTGTTTGTCAAGCACAACGCTAAGAGGGCGGCCGACAGAAGATTTAAAAAGAAGAAAAAGAAGTCCTCCTCCTCTCGGTCCAGTTCCTCCTCCGTCTCCTCTGCTGTGGGGGCGTTTGGGGGTGGGGTTTCTGCCACCCCTCCGGCTGACTCGGCGTCCATCTTGGATGTGTTGCTGACTGAGTCACGAGTCGACGCATCGGGAGATCGGGCTGTCATTAAAACTAACAACAGCTTGCCGATAGAGGGACAACGACCACCGGCTTCGTCAGCTGCGGCTGTCGTTGTTGGGCACGTTGAACGATGCGAATCTGAGGGTTCGCGACGTTCGTTCCATTTGACTTGATCGGCACGCCGATCTTCTAGTGCATCGTCGACTGACTCGGGTAGTAAACGATGCAAGTTGGAACTCCCCCGTTCGCTTGCAGCGAGTGGAAATTCATCTGCGGGCGTGTCAGGTGGGGGTAGCGGTTCTGTCGACGGTTGGCGTGGTGAGGCTTCGTCTTCGACGGCGTTTGGTCTGGTCCCGATGTTCCCTCCTTTTTTGGACCCGGCTTACCTGCAGCGTTTGGCTACAGCGATGTGGTCAGCGTTGCAGGCGCCGGGTACGTCTAAGGCAGCGAGTACAGTGCCCTCTACTGTGACTTCGGCGATGTTGGCGGCCCAGACAACTACGACATCTACAACGACGACTACCTCTACCTTTCGCGAAACTAAGTGGTTCAATGAATTAGGCTATGGCACGTGTGTTACCCGGACAGCAGTTTAACTCGCTTCCCTTTCCTCGGACTTATCCGCTGTTTAACATGCCCCCAGTGAATGTGAAACTTGATCTTGACTGGTGGCTTTTGTGGGAATCAACGCCCTCTACGCATACTGTGTCTGATTCGACTTTAACCAAGCTTGATGCCGCATCGCATTAGTCACTTTTGCCCTTAACTATGGTGGACAATTTACTTCAGGCATGTGCGGCTGTCATATCATCGGACAACGCGTCCGAAGAGGATTTTGTGACACTCGCGTCGGCATTGAAGTATGGACGTAGATGGTTGAGTGATGCGGCGGCGCAGTTGACTTTTATCTCCGGGATGGTGACTAACTGTCGGAAGCAGTGGTTTATTAAATCCATAAAGCAACTTCCCGACCGGCATTCTTGGACTTTGATGCGAGTGCCGTGGTCCCATCCCTCACTGTTTACCGAAACTGTGAACGAGATTGACGACGAGAGAGTCGCGACACTTTCTCTATTTCTGCTGCTAATGTCGCCAAGTCAGGCCGTCGATACGAGGACGAGCATGTCAACATGTTTCCCCGCAGAAGGAGATCACCCCTCGCGCCAGATCGAAACGACCTGCTCCTTCATCCTCACACCGATGACAGGCGTCTGGGTGTAGCGAACTTTCATCTTCACGCATGGGTGTGCTTCAGACCTCGCTCGTGAAAAAAGGGTTTTCGGCTAAAGCTGCAGACTTAGTTGCATCAGCTCATAGAGTTACGATTGAAAGCTGTCTGATGACAAGTGGACCAGTTTGGCCGCTTTTGCTCATGAGAAAGGCTTAAACCCTCAGGTAGCAGAGTTCCTATTACATCTTAGATCGTCTCGGCGTTTGAAGGGCTCAATGATTTCGACTTATCTGGCAGCGATAGGACGGATCATAACTTCGCCGAAAGGTGATAAGTTGATGAAAGTACCAGAGTTGCTTAACATCTTACGTGCTTTCTCAGGGGAAGATCAATCGCATAAATTCCGCCCTCCAGCTTGGGATTTGTCAGTTGTTCTCTGTAGTGATGTTTATAAACCACTTGAAGATGTTGCATTTGACTTCCTCACCCGTAAAACGGTTTTCCTTCTCTCGCTTGCTACTGCGGCGCGTGTGTCAGAAATCCATGCTATTGATGTGTGCAGAATTACTTTCGACCAGTGTGAGCACGGCAAGGTACATCTTGGTTAACGATGGGATTTTCTTGCCAAAAATCAGCTTCTGGGCCAAGATTCTAGAACATTTGATATCTCACCCTTATCAACCATCTTAGGCCCTGATGACCATGAAGATTTATCTTTGTGCTCAGTCCGTGCGCTTTGTATATATCTTGACAGGTCTGAACAGCGTCAGAGACATTTTCGACGGCTGTTCATATCGATATTAACCACGTCAAAGAAAGAAATTACTAAGAATACAATCTGTTACTGGTCGAGATCGGTCATACTGAACTCGTACGAAGTGTGCGGACTCGCGCCACCTACCTCCTCGCACCCGCATGAAGTAAGAGCCATCGCAGCTACACTGGCCCTCCATAGTAATTGCTCGGTCACGTCAAAAATAGAGGGCTGCTTCTGGAAATCAACTTCCGTGTTCACCTCCCATTATTTATGCGACGTTTCTACAGTTGATGTGGAGGGACTCCAGAGATTTGGTCCCCTTTTAGTTGCACAGTAATTATCTTCTGTACGACAGTAATTATTATTGTACTTCATGTATCTGCATAATTCTGTACATTAAAAACTTGGTGAACTGGCTTTCCATAGTTTGTTCTGTGTTATGCATGCGTTCAGTATTGTCTGTTTTTAATTCTGGGATTCGAACCTGGTTCCCAAGTTTTAAATTGTACTGAATGTAAGAGATCATTGTTGCTAGTATTTTTGACAAAATCGTGCTCAATGTTTCTCTGATTGACAACGACTAGAATTACAATTTTCGACAGCTGCGGGCTTAAGTTGTGTATCTGTAATATGTCGTGTGTCTAACACTATCGGTGAATGACCTTCACCTTATGTCATCTCTTGTTTACATGCTTTGACTCGATAGTGTTGTGAGGACATCTCGTCACAATCGGGGTGTGGTTTTTGCCGCATTTGGGCATGGGAGTGACATGGAATTACAGGACCCACCATCCTGGTTTTCCGTCGAATTCGAATACCCATTTGTATGTATGTTTACAGATAAAACATATGATTTTCAGATTAAAATCAATATTTTAATCTCTGTAAACATACATATCTTTTCCCTCCCGATTTCTTTTAAAATCTTGCCTACCCCACTAGTGTAATTCCTGTTCCTTTTATGCGGAAATTGCACTAAAGATAAAGTGACAGGTGACAGGTGTGGGGGCGCGCATGTGCGACCGGGTGTTTACGAAGATTGAAATTCGCTTACCACTTTCCAGCTATAAGCTCGCGAAATCTACTACGTCTAGGGAGATATCCATTCGTATGTATGTTTGCAGAGATTAAAACATTGATTTTAATCTGAAAATCGTATTTTCCAAATATTTGTTTTGAGAGTTAATTTCAATGTACTGTCCTTAAGGAGAGGTTATTACTAGAAATTGTTATCATGATTGTACTCTTTCTAGAACATTGTGTTATCATGATTGTACTCTTTCTAGAACATTGTGATGGTACATAGTTCAGGAATTTTTGGGATGTCAACTTATAGTTGGCATATGCTTGCTTTTTCGTCATTGACTGGAAGCATGTGAACTTAAAACTAGAAGTTGACATCACAAAAGTGCTGAACTGAACATAGTTTTAGTTTATGTAAAATATATAGTTATTGTGTGACATTGTACATTAAACAAACAGAAATTCAGGTTTAAATTTACAAGAGTTTACAAGTGTTGTTTTATTTTTCCTGACAGTGAAGAAAGACTTGTCAGACACAATGAATTCGTTTCAAGATATCCATATGAGGACTGGCTGCACTTCTTTGCAGAAGGGTATATCACAAGAAAAGTAAGAATTCATTGAAAAATTGAAAAGTTTTACAACAATTTTTTTTTATGGATTATAACTTCTTTATTTGTAAAGCATGACGTTTCTGGGCTAGTTCTTGCCCCTTCGACAGGTTAGTGATGTTTATGGTCAGGAATAATACATTTACAGATGTACAGAAGGCAAGGTATATAACAACAATATGTGTACACAAAATAGTTGTATTAGAAGTTGAGGCAGATAATAAGTAAAGAATTTGACAACATGCATCTGAGGACAAGCCAGAGATATGACATCACTCATCTGGCAAAGCAGGAAGAACTAGTGCGGACTCACCTGACGAAGGGGCAAAGATTAGCCCCAAAATGTCATGCTTTACAAATAAAGAAGTTGCAATCCATAATATTTCATGTCATAACAACACAAACTTCTAAATGCCAGTTACAATAAACTTTTTGTTTGTTAAATTTTATGTTCATGTAATAAACAGACATATGTTTGAAGGTTATTTTAATTACATACAATTAATTACATACTTTTAGACATGACAATTTCTACTTCAGCATGTTGTAAAAACATGTCTTATTTACAAGATGTAAAATACTATAATAGAAATCAAATAGATGTATACTCTATACAAGCCATGAGTCATAAGAATACTTTCATAAGAAAACAATATTTGCTTGAGGACCCATGTCATTGTTTGTATTAAGTTTACCTGAGTTAACATTGAATTAATATTTAAATATGGTATGGAACTGGAATAAAAAAAATTATAAAATTAAATATGATTATTTCCAATCATTACTGAGAATTCAGTTTTTAAATACACATTACTGGCCTCACAAATTCATAGTATTAACAAAGTTGTCCAAAAGTTAAATTTGGGATGAAAAGTTTACTTTTTTTACAAGTTGCTCGAAGATGAGCTGAAATACTTTTTATAGCCAATGATGTGAAGAAACATTTAACTATTTTTTTTTTATTTTACTTCAGGCTGTCTTTGAAATAAGTCGCAGTCTGTTTGAAGAAATGACAATCACGTGTTTCAGAAATGAGAGGTTGGTTTGCATTCTTGAATGGTTACATGCTTTGTTTACTACTATTGAAGCTAACTGAACAGTAAATGTGTGTGCTTGAGTAAACATGCAATTTGTTAAATAATTGTGAAAACTACGTGGTAGGTTTATATATATTATGTTATTTTGATTATTGTCCAACTTCATGTTAAGAAACTGTTCACTTCACCTGATAATTAAATGCAATTTTAAGCCTAAATTTTCATATTTTTTTAAAACTTTGGACAAAAGAAAGGTTATTAAAAATTACTGCTTCACATTCATATTTTATCTTAGTATTTCTACCACCACAACTTTGTAAATTGGGAAAGAGTTTGAATTAAGTTGTCTTGCAATCAACATTCTGTGTTACCAAATTAGAGGATTGTATTATACGTTTCAAGCGAAAATTTTATTTACAAGGATACATTGAATGTAACAGTCCAATTTAATAACACCTAACAATACATTATAGGCATTGCATAACACTTTGCAAATTTGAAATCGGAAGACAATTTGTGAAATTCTGTCATGTAATAAATTAAAATTAGAATTTGGCATGCTAACATTTGAAGATTTCTAAAGCAATTGTTCAGAGTGC
The DNA here is from genome assembly GCA_032361085.1 of Calliostoma canaliculatum. Classification (NCBI taxonomy): domain Eukaryota; kingdom Metazoa; phylum Mollusca; class Gastropoda; order Trochida; family Calliostomatidae; genus Calliostoma; species Calliostoma canaliculatum. The sequence goes on along the minus strand of JAULCD010075145.1, from coordinate 1,694 downwards.
TGGTGATTCCTTGCATCAGAATTTTGTTTTTTGGTGAAAACATGGAGGCATTTACTTATTCTTGATGAATAAGACTGGAAATTTCCATTAAATTACACAACATAATCTAGACGCATTCGTAGCTATTTTTTAATTATTTTTTTGGATGAATCAAATGGTTAACACAGCCATTAAAGATGAATTAAATCAGTTCATATTTATTTTTAGAAAATGAAATGATATCTAAAATCCTGTTTTAAAGTCCTTTAAAGCAACAGAATTTAAATACTAACACTCCCTGCAAATGTGTCTTGAAATATGAATTGGAATTTAATTGAGATTGTGGTTATTAGGTATGTCATCTATTACACATGACTGATCACCAATGAATATGATGCATGATATCACATTCACATATGACTTTCTTGTTATGGAGTGTTCTTGTTACTGATTTTAAACATGTAGTGTTTACTTGTTCTTCAGGAAAATATACTCGGGCAGAGTGTGCAGATTCAAGTGCCGAGTGGACCAAAAATTAGAAGACCTGACCAATCGATTTTTTCTGTAAATTATAAGTACGGAAATAAGAAAATATATATTGCCAGTAACTACAAAGCTGGCATGAAATTCAAACTACTTGCAGGAAATGAAGAAACATTTACTTAAGTACAATTTACATTGGTATACAAAATAACTACATGACCATATGTATCAGTATTAGATTTTTGTTCAACTAATGAAACAGTGATACTAAAACTTAACAGATGAAAAGACATTATGAAAGTCACCCTACTTTAGGACAACATAAGGGCTGGTTGGTAAAATGAATTAGCGTGATATTTTTGTTAACTGCAACCTATCATTGCGAACTAGCACCTGGAATTGGTTTTTGTTCAATTCATAGTTTTATTTTTGAGTTCCTTTGACATTGAAGGCCAGGCACCCAGTCATACATGGGCTAACAGAAATTAACATGTTCAAGTGAGCAATTGTATCACATTGCAAATTACAAGGGAGTTATTTGTACAAAGGAGGGTTTAATTCAATAGAGTCATGAATTCTTGTGGTAAAAATCAGTTGTTTTGGGGTTTCATTAACACAAAGACATAATCACTCATCAACACTCACACTGTCAAACATTCATATTGTATTTTAAATAGCTATGTAATCATACTGAGTATCAGTAAGGACATTTAGTAGTTCGCATAAGTGTCAGTGAAACCCCAAGCAGACTCCTCCAAATTTGACAGATCTTGATTAAACATTCACTATATATAAAACTTGGATTGTTCACTTCAGCTATTAGATATGTTTTTTTTCATAAGCTACATATTGTTAATATCGTGTCCAAAATAAATGTGAACATAAACAGGCAAAAATAACTCTTTTTCATGTCCGATATGGAGTTGACAAAAAAATAAGATCATTTCATGAAGTTGAAGACACAATAAACAATGTTTCTAAAATACAACAGCTAAGAGCAGAAGAAGAAGTACATACTCAAATGAGGTTGTTTTGTTTTTAAGTACTTTAGAACATTTAAATATTAAATATTACAAATAATGATATATGTGTATATATACACATCACAAGTAGTTAAGCGCCCCCTGATTCTTTCGACGAGATGGAGAAAGAAGGGTTGGCATACTATTTATATGTTAATGAATGGAAAACACGGAACAGGTTTTGGCTGAAATGGTATATTGACTCAGAGA
>JAULCD010075034.1:0-11841 GCA_032361085.1 Calliostoma canaliculatum | reverse complement strand
TCGTCTTATCGCGTTATCGCCATATCGCGTGGGTTATAGAACGCGATATTGCGATGGCCCTTCTCGGCCACCATACCTATCCTTCATTATCGTTAACAGTAACACGTTGAATGTTTGATCTGCATATTATATATCATAGTTGGTCTTTTGGTTACACCTTCAATGGCGTCACAGGATTTGTGTTGTTGGATGTATATACAACAGATGATGCTCGAACAACAAAGTAGCAGCAACGTATTGTTCTTGAACGTATTTATGTAAATTTAACATTAAGTTTTGCTACTATGGGCGAACAGTTGACATGCTTTTCTTACAATTATTTTTCCATTGCAGGTGTGTTCCCGAATACTTTAACATATTCACACCAACCATGGCTTTTCAATACAACTTAATTTGTCTGGCAACTGGAAAAACATGGATAGGTTTACAATGATGTTTCAATACAGTTTGTATACCTTGTATTGCTTTTAATACCTAAGTCTGAACCTGTGGTATATCTATCTCAAAACAATATAACCAACATGGATAAACATGTGTTCAATGTTATATTTAATTTATATACATGCATCAGTATGTAATATTGGCGTTTCAAGCGACAGGATGCCAAAATGATACATCCTCGTTAGAGGGACACAGATACAGTCAGCACAGCTCATGCCAAGTCAACTGTCAGTTTAACTTGAACCGAGTGCAAGCAGACATTAAAGTAGAATTATATCTGTCTGAAACATTCACTGCTGAGCTGTTTTATCCCTCTCTGCGCTTCTTTGAGTGCGTGAAAATCAATTTGGGATGCGAAATATGCCATAGAATTCAACAGATTCGCTACGCATGTCCCTCCATGTACATATTATTGTCCATCAGTGTAAGCATTCAATATGTCATGACGCAGTCAGGAGATCATGACGTTCAGTATCGCATTGATTAAATAAATAAAGATTGAAACATCCTTTTTATTTGAATTCTTACGAGACTAGAAATTACTCCAAATGGGTTATTGGTGTAATTGTATTTTTTGATGATTAGTTGGATACTCCAAAACTAAATTTTTAAAAGTTGTATGGGAAATAAAGACAAAAACACATTATTTACTAAGTACGAGACATCACAATGCAATCCAAATTAAACTGCAAAGATTGAAGTCATGAGCACCTATAAGTGTGTATAGCTGTACAAGTAGTAATTAAAAGGCATACACATTCGATGAAATAATTCAATGGGTACTAAAATATTTAAAAAAACACATAAACTGAATTTACATTGTATTAATACTTATGAGTTCCTGAGGGCATAATGTATGTAGGTGAATACGTATATTATTACAATGTATACTAAGATAGCACCGTGTATGATAAATCAAATGTGTAAATAATGCACATCGGTCGTGACACGTTCTATCAGTGTCAAGACCGTAAAAGAGTTACGTAACCTTTTCACTTCAATTTTATATCATAATCACATATTTAAAAAAACAGACTTTATGGCAACCTCAGTCAACATGTTATTCATGGGGCGATATTTAATGTCATGCATTTACATTTACCGATGACCGGTTGGGTTTGTCCTTAACTTTGAATACAGCTTACAAAAGTGATCGATTAGAATTCTAAAAAGCCCAATTACCACTTTAATCCAAGGGAAATAGTCCTGGGAGAACTGACACACGTGCATCGTTATTCCAAAGTGTTATCGAATAGTAGTATCTACAACGGGCGAGTAATAAGGAACCATGATGTCAAGTAGAAGCATATTTTACTAACTTAACAACCGAGGGTCCCGTTCCTCAAAGTTATCATAAGGCTCGTAATAAGCGCGCTGAATTGAAAGTTAAATTGAATTTCCATATTTTACATGTTTATGTGTCATGTACCAGTCTTTGTTGTGACCCTTATTACATACCCATGCATCTTAGGATAGCTGTATGGAGTGCAATACAGCGAGAATCAAGTTGATTCCGTATTACACCCGTCATTCCGTATTCGACAGGTGTTGTCGCAGTATTTTGTCTGATTGGAATGATGGTATTATATATTTATGCAATTAAGCTGTTCGGCTACATATGTTTGCCAAAGGGATAATGAACGGTTGACATAATAATGTGACATAAACAAACATATATCACAGTATTAGCTCATCAGGAACATGTATTTTGATAGAAAACTTGAAATTGGTTAAATTTGGTTGTGATAAAAGTGCCAACGTTCTTTCAATTAATCAAAAGAGTTAAAGTTGAAACCTTTGCCTAATTTTTCCTCTCTCTTCTGACAAAAATGTCGCAAAACTGTAACGTGATACATATCGTATCGTGGGGAGATATCATGATACGTATTGTATCGTAAGGTAAGTGTATCGTGACATCCCTACTAAACATCGTGTTACTCTGGCTGTCGGAATATTTTCTACCTGTTTTTATGTACAGTACTTTTTTTTTTAAAAGTGAAAAAGACATCACACTTTTGTACATGGTTTCCATATCCTTATCGATCACTTTGTGTTGTGGAAGAGGATATGCCGACAAAACTGTTATGGTCGGACGTTTGATTTCAACTTTTAAACTTCACAGTTTTTTAATAAAAATAAAAGATTTATTTAAGACCAAAACAACTTTTAAGGGGATACTTTTATTACTTTCAATATTGAAACCCCCATGTGAAGGGAAAATAATGGCTATTTGTGTAAATAAAATCTATATTTGTTGTATTAAAAAAGAACACTGATTTAACGTGGACGAATGTGTAGTCAAAACTGTTAGGATCAGTGGATCGGTCTGAAGAGCGGAGTGATCAGTAGGTCGCCCTGACATGCAAAATATGTTAGATTTTTCCATAAACTTGACTTTATTTTATTGAAAGAGACAATGTAATAAATATAGAAAGTCATACCAGTGCATTTGTACAGTTTGTATTGAACACTTTTTTTGAACTCGTTGTTTCTAGGCTTTCATGAGATCTTCTCGTTTAATACACAGTGTTCAAATATACTGGTATGATGGTGCATCTATAAGAGGCCAAATCAGTGTGGATACTTTTGCGCCCACTAGTTTTTATTTTAGTTGAAGTTTCGGCGTCTTTAAGCCAACTCGTTGGCGAAGTATTACGACCGTTTTGAGAAACGTCAACGAGTGCTGTATCTGTTTTGCTAATGAATACTTACATTATGTGACACTGCGGGGCACAATTATCTGGAAGACAGCTAATACATCACCGTGTTGCATTCAGTTGATGTGCATAGCTTCAATGTGATTCACAATGCGTTTAACATAGGGTGGCTTTTTGTCTCGTTAGATCTACGAGAACTTTAATATTTGTTCACTTCTATCTTGGAACCATATAATTATAAGATCAAAGCGGTATTTCGATTGCATTACAGATCAATCAAATCAAATTGACAGCACTGATTAAATGGTATTCTGTGTCGTCAAGTAATTATAATATTTAAAAAAGGAAATAGTGTTTATCTTTAAAAAAAACACACACGGTCAAATCAGTTTAATTAGTTTTTCCTACATGGCTATGGTGGGAAGGTGTGGGAAGTAACAAGTATGTGGACGTTACGTGTGCTTTGTTCACCAAAGACATCATTTCGCTCCATGACGTTTCAAACAGACCAATTACAACCCAAACGTATTTTAGTACTGAGTCTTACCGGCACCCGTGGTGTAGCAGTTAGAGCGTCTGCTCAGAAAACGGAGTGTGCGGTAGGTCGATGGTTCGATCCACGCGCGTCTGATCAATCAAAAGACGTTATAAAAATTGCACCATTGCAATGTCTGTCGTAAGGACTCGTTGCTCGGAGTCAGTATGATGTGTCTGAGTGAGATATTTATGTAAACTGTGATATGATATATCCGTGAGCTAGCACGTTAAAAATCGGTGAAATACCTGATCTGATACAAGCAAACACACAAACACGGACATAAACATATTCCGGGAGCTCGTCATCACCCTCAGCAGTGGAGACTGCTCCACAGGGCTGTGAGGATAGGGTGCAATGCTAGCGTCACCCTTGGTTCGGCGGTGTCAGCCGAGACTCGCAGGTAATCATTGAGCAAACAACAACAAGCACTTCTGGTCATCCGCATTGTACATTTTGTATCACCTATACATGTGACAGTGCAAAAACCTTAGTTTGAGTCGTGCACTTTGCTGAAAAATACTGCATATTGTATAAGCTGCATGTAAGTGCACAAACTACTGTGATTTCACAAAAGATCAATCGAACGCATAACTCCCCTTATCTGTTGATGTTACGTAATGCCAAGTGTATCAGCTGATTGGTTACACAACCATAGATTATATGCATAAGGTTCCAAAGACAGCAGCAACCCTCCACAAATACCCACGCAATTGCGTGCGATGACGATTCAGCTGGGGTGACAACCAGGGCCCCGTTCCACAAAGCGATCTTAGTGTTAAGATGATGGTAAATGCTTTTTAAAACAATGTTCTGCAGATTTGTTTGAATTGACAGTCGTCAGTTAATGTTATATTGTAGCACTTACTATCAACTAGGTCTAAGGTCGCTTTAAGGAATGGAGTCCTGACTGTGTCCATGAATTTAAATTTGTTTTTGACAAATATGGGGATAAATACTGCAAACTGGTATACGGAGAATCGTCTTGTTAATCGATCAAAGATGTTCATCTATGCTCTTCGCAATCGGTGGCCATATCCAGTGCTGTTATCGACTATATATACTTTAATAAACACGAGTGACAAGCAAATGGAGTTTAAACTTGAAACCACAGATGGATGTTAGACTAATCATATAATTAATTTCAAGCTGAACACACGGTCGCATTAATATCACATGAATAGTCGGAGATGCACCGATGGATATTGCACTATTCAGGACCTGTTAAACAAAGTCATTTCAGCTAAGATTGATCCAAGTCTATATTTCTTCATGGCCATTGAACTAACAGCCTTTGGGATCTGGGGACTGTGCAAGATCTTGTTACACAAAGCTCCCTTTGAGCTAAGAGGTTTTACCTTTCAAATTGGCGCTCTCGTTACGATTGAGTTGTGGAATGGGGCGTAGTTCAAATTTGTTGTCATTATTTTCCGCAAAGAAAGTGGGTATTGTATTACTTTATTCAAACTCGACAATATTCACAGTATATTTCAATTTACAAATGTTAAGGATTCGGTGACAATGTACATGTATAGATAATGGCCAAGGCGGATAAGTTTATCTGTAATTATCATTTGTTTTATTCAAGTTCCGCACTTGAATACTGTACATTGACAGTATTGATAAGCCCAACGTAAATCCCAACACTGCTCTCTTTTGAACACTTTTGCATGTACTTCATAAATTATTCACCCCCAGTGAGAGATTTATCAAACATTATCGGCACACATATGACATACTTTTTTTCCAAGTTTGAAGCAGTGTATGTTTCCTAAATCTATATTTCATGTTACTGCCTTAGGGCATCTTCAATATATTTATTTTTGAAATTTAAAGTGTGAATTCGACAGCCCCGTGTCACCGCTCCATGTACTACACAAATAATTTGCTATGGAGTATCATTTTGTTTTTAGAACAAATCTAAGCATATTTGTATTTGTTTTAAAACTCCAATCTCACATACACCATGGTTGTTAATGTTAAACAGTTAATAATTTTGGCATTACCACCACGTCTTCAGATGAGCGCAAAACACATTTGTTTTTGTCTTTTAACTTTGAGTTTGATTTGTTTTTTGTAAAGTTGCATTACTCTGCGAGTCAGTTGGAAACGTAACATTTAGGTCATAGGTTTTACAAAAGAAAAATCTTAACAGCCCAATATACATTCTAGTTTGTGTAAACATGTTTTGTATATATTGTTTGAAACATATGGTTTACCTTAAACATGTGTGAGACACTATTTACAAAGAGTATTAATTAATCTAACATTGAATGAAATAACGATCTGTACCTGTATCAGTCATCACATGTTCATCGCTGTCAAAATCACTGGCATGGAGGTACTAAATAGAAAAAAAAACGGAAAAGGAATAGTACAGACTAAATACATGAATAGAATGAAACTATACATTTAGGTTCTTACATAGTAGGATAAAACATATCCCCAGAGGTCTTTCCATTCTTTGAGAAAATATATCTATCTTCAGTAGTGTCTCTTTCCTTTATCTTATTAAGATACCAAATGTCACTGTCCGTTTAGTGACAGAAGCTGTCAATTATGTTTGAAGGACCAATTAGAGTTTTTGCAAAATAATTGTGATTTATTTACAACTTGCCTCATTGTTTATATCTGATAGATATATTTTAACAGATAACAGCGTTCCATCATGCTCTAGCGTTGACCTCGGGCATTTTACAAGAAATCTAATCTGAGATACCAAGATATTCTTTGATAAAATAAAGACTGATATGTTCTTAACAAATTGGATTTAAGTACAAGAGAGAGGCGTAATTATGAAACACCAGGGTTCTATTTCTCAAAGCTATATTTGGCTAAGTAGATTTCAAGACTTAGTGCAGACATCGCTTTGGAACCGAAGGAAATAACTAAACACAGGGCAAATCACATGGTTTATGTCAATTTAGCTTTACTCAATAGTTGAAAGACAGCTATTATTATCAAAGGTCACTGTCAATTAACTTGTAAGCTGCCAATACCCGTAGTTTTTAAAGAATAAGGCTTGTATTTACCACCGAGTTGGTGTATTTTAACAATTATTGAAATTTTAAAGACGTATATAAACAGTAAACTATCTGCTGACCAGGGCCCTTGTTTATCTTACTTGACACTATGAATTAACGGTGTGCTGTTCTCTGACACTAGTGTGTGTATACACAACGAGTTATTTTGCCGTCATGTTGTGTGTTTTGGTGATGTTTCAAATTTCGAAAACATGAGTTAGTGCGTTTGCAAAAATGTCCAAAACTTGCATTAAAAGTAAATTGTTTTGAATATGTAGCAGCATAATTTGTTAACAAACATGGTTGATGCAACAAAAAGAAGCAGTGGCATGTAATTGAATGTAGCAAACTGGTGAATGATTTTAGCAAAGATATGTTACAAATCTAAAAAAGGTCAAAGTATGGAGTAGTATCGCGCATTATGTAGTCCAGCCACTTGTCGTATACAATACATGCTTGTGTGTGTTAACCATAAAACTTTTTGAACGCTTTGATCAATCAACAAATTGTATAGCCTTGACTAAAACATTTGGCTATAAGTAGAGCATGACTTAACACACAGTTGCCTTAAACTAAATAAGCTATTAAATATCTTAGAACTTGTGAAGTGTAAACACCGTAAGCTGGAGCTGTTGGGATCTTACTTGATGTGAAAAAGTAATTTAGGAAAATCAAAGTCATCCCGTTTGTCAAACAGCTTAGTGCAGAGTGCAGAGGTTTCCGTCACTGTAAATCTTTGTGTTAAGATCAAGATAAGACACTACAGTTGGCTTCCCAGTTGTGTTATTGATTTCCAATTAAGGTGAATAAATTAGATGAAGATACCCATTTATCTTCGTATTATTGATAGAAATGAGCTTATCTATGTATCTTGAACTGCGATTAAGCATTTTGCTGTGTATTCTGTCTTTGAGTGTACTAGATTTGATAACATTTCAGAATCATAAGCATTGAGAAAAAGATCGGATAGAAATGGAACACAGATTATGCCAATGGGGATATCGAGTTCTTGTCGGAATACGTTCTCCAAATTTGACAAATATATTGTCATTCGGGAAATCTATCAACTCATCTATATGTGGTATATTCCGTCTTAAAAAATTGACCACAACCATTACATATTGAAATAGTTATATTTACTAACCCTTTTTGAGATAAATGCATTTAAAAAAATGTAAACCGAATAGTATGGTTTTCCTTTGTCATAAGGTATTGTGGGTGTGGAGGGTCGACAACTCAAACGGTTTTATAAGGTATTGTGGGTGTGGAGGGTCGACAACTCAAACGGTTTTAAAGATGAAAATGTTATTCTGTTTTACGACTGAAGGATTACAAATAAATCTTTTGATTTTTTTGTTAAGATCTATATATAATGTACTCCGCTTGCTTCATATACTATTTGACAGTAATGTGTGAGATCTTGTTTTAGTGTGGTGATAATTATTGTTATTAGCTTAGACAGGGATCTGATTTTGCCAGATTCTGCAATATATCATTCTGCAAATGGATTGTATAAAGCTTAGAAATCCAATATAATTTATGATGAAAAGTATCCTCAGTTGTGAGCGACTTTTCACGAGAAAACAAAAATAAATCATGATTGTCATACATTTTTTTTTAAATATAGAGAACTGGCTTGCTGCGTAGGGTAGATTGTACCCCCGTCAATGCCAGTTTAAATTGTGTGTGATTTTGTTGATGCTGTGTCAGTTGGAATAATTACTTTAGCATGTATATTCGCAAGACTTTGTGAAAAAGATTTTTCTGAGAAAACGTGGTTGGATGTACTGGAAAGAATTGTGTGTATCACTGAGCAAATGGTTGATATTTAGTTTGAAAGTGCTGACTTAACAACAATTTTCTAACATTCGGTACTGGAAATGCTTGCAAACAAAAATGAATATCTTATCTGAGATGTTGCCATCATGCACACTGTGAAACTAGTACATCAATATATAAAACTCATGTTCAGTTTACTAACATCGGGTTTAATTTTTAGCTAGATAGTAGAAGATGATTTATATGTTAAATACGGTTAGTAGATATTATTGCATCTATCTGTATCTATGCATGTGTGTATGTGTTTGTGTTTAATTGTGTGCGTTAAACAAGTGATGCAAGCTGGATGAGGTTACACCAAATACTGACATGTTTTGCTGTTTTGCAAACTGCAGGATTAACTTTCCCGGGATGATATGAATGGTAACTGACTTATGAAATAACTGTTTTACTTGAAAACTGATGGAGTAAGCGTATGCCCAAAACGTCGTGAACAAACGATATAAAATCCTGAATTAGTGTGTTTGTTGTGGAAAGTGTCTTTAACTATAATGCCAAACTGGAGCCATCATCTGTCAATTCGTCTTTTGTGAAAGCAAGTCAAGTATGTGCAGTGACCTAACATTCATGATGCGCAAACATTCAGTTAGATAAAAGGAAAGATATGACACCATACATGTTTATGAATACCTGCAGGATATCTTCACAATGACAGACAATACATCACTGTGTTGGATTCAAGTATTACAAAAGTTAAAACAAATAGTGAACCGCATGTAAGAATAACCAGGACTTGTACATGTATTCACTTTTATCTCATAGCTATGTAATCGAATGTGCCAATAAGATATATTAGATTTTTACAACAAAATATACAGTGTGTGTCGGCCGTGTAATTTGCAGCGTTTGATTATACGAACGGCAGTAACTGTCTGCCAAACATTTGAAAACAATGCACTTTCCAATAAAAAAAACTTGTTTCCTCTTGAAAGTACGTTTTTGGCGTTTTTAACCCAATGACATGGTTTAGGACGTTGTAAAGTTAGGACGTCTTCTTGAAACGTGTCCTGGTTAAAACTTTAACAACTAATATACGTAGAAAGAATGAAAGGGCACATTAGTCAATGTCATTTGAAAATGCAAATAATTTACTAATGATTAATGTAAAATATCTGATCGTACATACATTATATGGTCTTGCAGGATATTATCTATCCAAAGTGGTAACACCATCAATAGTGCTGGAACTTACTTGAGAAGTACATTAACGTGGAACATTTCATTTCAACACAATTTAACGAGGTTCCAGCCATCTCTACTCTGTGTCGAAGGGCGGTGTTTCTGAGAAGACACTATTGTGTATCAATGAGACCAAAATATCATACATAAACAATAAACATTAACTGACAAAGGTAAAGGATTTATCAGCAAAACATGATTCTCAGATCGATTGCACTTGTTAATGGCAGAGAACGTGATCAATAGATGCTTCAGTCAAACGTTTGAGTGCGACAACCGAATTTTACTGCTCCAAGTGATAAGAAAATATTTGAACTGGAGCATCAGTTTGTAGTGTTTGTAGTGTAACAAAAAACTGTGATACGTGTGTTTATTGAATCCATAGCACTTGAAAGTGCCCGAGTACTGACTCAATGAATGGTTTTATACGGTTTGCGTGCGTCAGGCGGTACCACTATTCCTTGTGCAAAGAAAATACTTGTACCAGAGCACCTGCTCCTTTCAGTGTACGAATGAATATAACTGTCAAAGCATCTAACTATATAACCACCATTTTTGAAGAACACTACTTGAACTGCCTTATTTTATACATTGCATTGACAGGATTTTAAGTAAACATTTCACATACAAAGGCAGCTTTCCGTCTGCAAATGAAATATGTGATACCCACAAAGACCTTTTTGGTAATCAAGTATTTCAGTACAATCTGAGGATCAATATTACACCCAATACCTTCCTATGAGTAATACTAATCCTCATTAAGACAAAAATGTTTGGCGGCATCCAGTATATGTACAGGAGTGAGTGTTTATACATGTAACTTATACCTGGTGGGCGAAATCTCACCACAGCACATCTCACACATTGGTGTTTAAGAACATACATGACGTTTGACGAGAAATACATGTGAATTCTAAAACATCCAGTCCACCAATTCCAACTGTCGTTGAAGAGAATAAAATTTATTTTTTCTAAATGCCACTTATCTCATAATGTATCATGATAAACTAAACGAATTATTATATATATTTAATCAAAGAACAATTACTTCAAACATGGAGATTTGACAGATGTTGTCGGTCGGTTATTGATTTAAGCTAAGCTCAACATCATCTAGTTTTTAAATTAAAATATCAGTGTAAACAAGCTATTGAAAAAAATATCTTTAAATACATTGTTTAAATGACCTGCTACCATTGGTCTTTTAAACAAAATTTAAAAAATAGGTTTGCAATAGCACCTACTAGTCACAGTTTTAAGTCATACGAAATTGTGTTCTACATTTTTAGTCTTAAGACAGAGGGTACTTTGACATATAAATATCCCGAGACATATGTGCATTGCTGAATTCATGACTGATAATATGGTCATCACGTCAAGAGTTAAATATGCAGTGGCTTCTTCATAATCTGATTTGTTTGCATAAGATTCTGTTTTGAACAAACTTCTAAACGTTAACGAAATATAACAGCGCCGAGAAAATGGTACTTTGGTTTTATTGATGATTTGATATCAGTCTAGTTTGCTGAAATAAACAAATATCTTTATCTGACTGAATTTCAGTATCCTATGTTGATCATTACGTTGAAATGTATAATGACTGAAACTGCAATAAAAATATGTTTGACACATCCCCTAATTGAGCAATATTATACGGCTTAAAGTTATGCTGGTCCATCAAAAATCCATGTGCAATTATTTTACCAAAAAATCTAATTTTATCGGAAAATATACCTTACCTTTAGCCTCATTTATAGATCAAAGTTTCGTTACCCCCATTGATCAAAGTATTTCGAATGTTTTATAATAAACACACATATAAATATACTTTATAATACAAAGCACTGAACAACATGAAGTGTGATGCTATTTTATGTTGTGGCCTTAGCTTAAGTTTTTTTGTGTGTTTCAACGAATATTTTTATTATCTAAACATTGGCTGTGATCCACTGTGCAGTTGACTTTAATATTACTGATTCAGGAAAGTTAAAGAATTGTGTGTGTTAATGGAAATAATATTATTTAAATATTTTCCCATTGAGGGACGTTAAACAACGTTCATACAAGTTGTGTTTAGTGGGCGCTTCCGGTGAAGCAGGACATACAAACACTAGAAAAAGTGTATAGAAATTATTCACCGGTTTTGCAGTGGTTTTTTGAGATTTGG
>JAULCD010074923.1:0-11841 GCA_032361085.1 Calliostoma canaliculatum | reverse complement strand
CACTCACTCACTCACTCACTCACTCACTCACTCACTCACTCACTCACTCACTCACTCACTCACTCACTCACTCATTTTAGAAAATACACAGTTTACAAAACGTTTGGGAGTATGTGATCTAATTCAGCGGCTAAGTTTGATTTAGTAAGTTTAATTTATTCAGTTTTGTGAATCAGTAATTTGGGCCAACATCGTCTTAAACATATAACCGTTTTTTAATATTTTTTTAAAATTTATATTTCCCCTGAAATTAATTTAGGCCCCCATTTTACCATGAGATCATAACTTAATGATGTCGTAAACACTTTTACTGTTTTAATGAATTTGGTTTTGTTGCGATTGTTGTATAAGTTTTTCTTTGAAAAGTGCACACTTTACAACGATATTTTTGCATTTGTAGACCAAATCCATTTACAAAGTGACACGGTTTACGACGTCGTAAAGTTATGACATCTTTGTTAAACGGGACCCAGTATTACATTGGCCCTATCTAAACAAAAAAGTAATGGCTTACAAAGTTGTAAAGAAATAACACTTTCAAAAGTGGGAACACTAATGTTATAGCTGAATTAACCTTCTATCCACAGTCAAAACAAAGTGCCCTGCAATGCTGAGAATTCTAACAGACTTAAAAATATCATTGTACTTCCTGACATTGTTTTCAAGATAAAGATTCAGCTTATGCCTTTTTTCATTATTGGGATAAGGAAATTGTAAAATTGTATGTTTATGCAACATTTAAGGATCTGTTTTTACGTAAGCGATTTAGATGTTTTTCATATTATTCTTGGATTGAATTATTGATTACCTTTTTAGAGACTATATCTAACATTCCAATATTTATAGAAAACACAAAAGTACTGTTTTAATTTGAAAATTCTTAAGATAATATCTTGAACCTCTAGAGCGCTGAGTGTTGCATGTGTATATTTGAATATTTAAACGTTGAATCGCTGTAAAAATTTAGCAATTTAGGTTAGCAATGTAGCAATTTAGTTGAAATATACTCCTGGCACTTAATTAAGCGCCACCTATTTTTATGTGAAGTAGTCAACGTTGATGCAACCTACCGAAACATTCCTTTTACATACGTGTGTCTAGTGTTGTTCACTGCTTAAAAGGACACTAATCGCAGAGAAATAGTGACATTTTAGAAGAATACGTAATTTGCACCAAACACAAAGTTAAAATGTGAATCAGTGCAATCCTGAAACAATGTCAAAAGAAGCCCAAAACATAATTTATGTCAATATTTAGTTATCCTCCTTCTGCACGAGTGACGTTAGCCAAACGTTTCCTCATCCCCTGCATCACATGTTGAACTTGACGTTGAGGTATTCTTACCCATTCTTCATGCAAAGCAGCATCGAGTTCACGTTCTTTTTGACAGGTGGGTCTCTTTTTCGAAATTGACGGCCTAAAATGTCCCAAAGATGCTCTTAGGATTGCTATCAGGACTTTAGTAATGTCAACGTTTGATTCAAGGACTAAGGACGCGTTTGGCTAACATCATTCATGCACAAGATGGATACACCAAATATTGACATGATTTGTGTTTTGGTCTTCTTTAGACATTGGGTTAGTTTACAACTGCTAACGTTGTAGTTATTCTTTGAAAAGTTACAGTTAACAAAAATTGCAGTATTTGCAAATCAAAGCCAGTTGCCCAGTGTATGTGTTTAGTGCTCAAATTGATTGAAACTATGACTATAACTATACTCAGCAAGTTACAATTTCTTCAACATGGCTCTTCATACAGGAGAACCAATTTATCAAAGTAGAACAGAGCTGTCGTAGTGGCTTAGGGTGTAATAGCTGACAAGATGCAATCACTCGGCCACGGTTTATTGTGTCAACAGGCGTAACACTTTATGTGCTAATATATTTGCTATTTTGATTTGCCAGTATCGCCTCTTATGTGTTTACTTGAAGATGGTGCCTTAAGTTTTAACCGTCAGTGGGCAAAACCCATTATGTCACGTATTATATTAATAAAGATCAGACTAGAGGTTCCCTTAGAGAAGTAAACCGTGACGTAATATTTCTCATAATCATGATTTTGATAATTTGACACAACACAAAATGACATATCCTTGCATTATATTGTAAAACATATTGTATTTCACTTCACTCGACAATAACATGTAATCTTTTGGATTTCAACAGTTTCTCTTTTAATTGCAATTACGGCGTTTCTGGACAATTCGTTGCCCTTTCGCCGGGTGAGTCACTCACCTGACAAAGGGGGTAAGGAATAGTTTAGAAACGTCGTGTTTACAGTGACAAAAGTTGCAATCTAAATTATTTCACGCAAAAGTTGCACCAATTTTTAAATACCTTCACTTAAGAATCTTTACTTAACATGGTATTTGGTAAAGAAAGACGAACACCTTCTGTACTATTTTCGATGCAACCGCTAGCAGTTGTAATTAATTTATCCATTACCTGGTTATTTACCTTCCTGCTGTGAACAGTTTTTCGACTGTATCATTTCTCCACAGCATCAATATCTGTGGACTCACAGTCAAGTCCGGGCTGTAGCCGCCAGCTCAACCGTTAACCTGCTATAATTACAAGACTGACCTAACTGTTTCAATATCCGGTTGTAAATAGCTCTTGCCTAACTCCAACTCGAACCAGGGCCCCGTTCCTCAAAGCGATCGTTACCTAAGTTGACTGTAAGTTCTAAAATATAACATTGCTATACGACTGTCGTAGCACAGAGATTGCTTTGGAACCGGTGCCATTTGGCACCGGTTCCAAATCGATTTCTGCGCTACGACAGTCGTTAGCCGATGATAAGAAATAGGAAGTTGTTTCAAAAGTCACTTACGATCATCATAACACTACAATCGATTTGAGGAACAGGGGGCTAGTGGTATTAAGATCCCTCACAGCACTGACTGAGACGAAACATCAGCAAATAGGACTGTTCACCATCGAGTTCGGTCACCCGGGGGCGACCCATTTCCGGTTCTCCTCTGGCTGGCATTTATAAGAATACTTGTATTTACCCAATTTACAGGGTCAATATTATCGCCACTTCGGTATGACTCTTCCAAGCTCCAAATGATGAGTTATCGGTTTTCTGGAAAGGAATTGATTTTTTAAACAAATCGTTGGTTTTTGTGTTCTGACCGAAACCATTGAGCGGGTTGGGGTTTTTTGCATTGCGTTAAAACGAGGTTTATCTTAGTTAACAATAACCTAACATTCCAAAAATAATACTATTCATTATACCCGCCCTATGAATTTATCAACGCCATGTATATACGCTGCATGGCGTCTTTCTAACAGCGTTAACAGTTCTTGTTCACACAAAGGGCACAAACTCGTACATTCATCGCCGATTCAAACACCACGATACAATATTAAGTCAACATGTCGATATATACTGAACAATGAAAGTTCCTGTGACACCATCCAAAGTGTTATAGAAAAACCATAAGAACACCAATGCCAGACAGATATATTTTGCTTGTGGATGTTAACCATAATGAAAAATAGGAAATGTCTGTAAATTGTAAGCACACAATGTGAATGTTGTGAAGCCAAAATTAAAGATCACATGCTTCACCAGGGCCCCGTTCCACAGAGCGATTTTAGACTAAGTTGATCGTAAGTGCTAAAATATAACATTGGCTAACGATTGTCGTAGCGCAGAGATCGATTTGGAACCGGTGCCATTCGGCCACGGTTGCAAATCGATCACTGCGCTACGTCAGTCTTAAGACTATTGTAAGAAACAACTCCACAGGACACTGTTTAAAAAATCCCTTACGATCAACTTAGCCTAAAATCGCTTTGAGAAACGGGGCCCAGAACGTTGCGAAATGACCTCATACCGCCCCAAGCATCGATGTTCGGTCTGTGACGATATCTGCCTTAGACCAGGTATTACTGATGATTCTGACGGTGCGTTTGTTGAATCCAGTTGTTTTATCTTGGGGTCGGTTCTGAGGGAACAGTCTCACATATGATTAGTCTGCATATGTCGACGCCTCATGTTTCATATGGTGTTCTTATGGACATCAAATTGACGAGCAATTTCTTGTTGTGCGGAAGAAAGGAAGATTGTCTTTAAGTAACATGAACTGATCACTGTCATTCAGTAATAACAAAATGAATAGTCTTTTAAAGAGTAGTCTGAGTAAAGGAAACTTCAACGAGAGGAATCAATTTGTTACTTCTCAAGACAGAATTTTTTTATCGCGTCGTAGTATGATATTGTATTGTTGGTTTCAATGTGTCATACATATTTTATGTATCACTTTGTTAAACCGTACAAAATGAACTAATTGACGAAAAACGTAGTATTATCATCAAAGTTTTATCATCTAACTGGTGTCTAAGGATTGTCTCTTAAATTTGGAAAAGAATAAATCCTGCGAAATGTTAAAATATCAGCAAAGACAAGTTTTGTCATCAGTCGAAAAATATTATTATAAACAAATGTTTACCAAAACATGGTGTTTGAAGTTAGTGGGGCGTCATTTTTCACGATGGCCACCATTTGAGCTACAAAAATAATGAAATGTTTAAAAGCTCCGCAAAGCATGCATTTTAAGCCATGTAAATGTATGAGGAGTAGATAGAAAAGTGTTAATGACATTTTCATCTTATTAAAAGTTGACGCAATTTTTAATAAATAAAATTGTTCGACTATACAGGTTGTACTTCAAACATCTTATATTGGCTAAATTTGTCAATGTATTGACTTGATAATGACATATAAGTAAGCACAATTATCATAATTATGACATCATCCATCCACAAAATCAGAACTAAGTGTAAGTAATATAACTATGTACTATGTCAGATGTAAAAACGTCATGTACATTTTCCGATCTACTACATTTATATAATTTAAAATTATGGAGTTATTTGACATTGTACTATTTTAAACTCAAACGGCGGTCACCTTGGAAATTGGCGCCGAACAAACCAAAACAAAACATTGTCAAAATTTTAATTGGACTTTGGATATTGAACGGACCAATGTTAAGCTTGGCTCTATAGATGTTAAATTGATTTATAGTTGCAGAACTAAACTGATTGTTAATTAAGTACTTTTACTATTCATATATGTATTTAACCCTTTATAGTAGTATGTAATTTTAAAAGCACACAAGTTCACAATAACTCTTCTATGTTGACGAAAACAGTTCATTGGAAAGTTCTGTTTCAACTTACCTAGACTTATGCTTAATATACCTCGTGTTCGAGATTTTTACTATTATCTTTTGGTTACTGAAAACGAGCTTTGGTATAAATCATTTAATCCCATTCTACATGTTGTTACCCAAATGAGGACAAGTGCCCGCAATCAATATACATCAATTGTCAGATTGATGTACTTGTCCTTTATTGAATTAGATTTCAGTGATTGGCCCCACAGAGATCTGGCCCCGTTTCTCAAAGCAATTTTAGGCTAAGTTCATCGTAAGTGCCACAATATAACATTGGATTACGACTGTCATAGCGCAAAAATCGTTTTGGAACCGGTGTCATTCGGCACCGGTTCCAAATCAATTTCTGCGTTACGACGCTCGTATGTCTATGATAAGAAAAACTCAGGAAGTTTGTTAGAATCATTTACGATCAACTTATATTAAGATCGCTTTGTGGATCGGGTTCCTGGAAATTCATTGTGTCAGTGGTCTTCACTTAAAATAGTTCACTCTTGCTTGTAACAGATCCAATTATACCACCCGTCTGGGTTACTATCGGTCTTATTGTTATGTATGCAGTAAAATTTGTCCTTAGAGATTCATTGACTTGTAACGAAAGATGGTACTGGTGTATGAAAGAATCGACGCAAGGAATAAATGTCTGTTGTAATTGTTTACATGGGTCTTTGTCTGCATGACTATTTCCCATGTTGATTGACCGTTTGAGTGCTCGTGGACTCATATATGTGTTGATTTGTTAATACCGGTGTAGGGCGTCCAATATGTATTGGCCTTTGAAAATATATTTAATATACATCGTTTTGAAACGCCCCTTTTAGATAGTTTTGAATTGTGTTTTTAATATTTATGTTTCAGATAAACTTCAAACATGTTTCTTCTTTAGTTTCAGATAAAAAAAAAAAAATTACGCAAGGTTTATTGCAGGAAGAAAGCCTGTGTCACCATCGTGGTTATGTGATTCATTGCAACATGCGAAATTCATCTGGTACCTTTGAAGCAATAGTGTTACTTTATTGCAGCACTTCTTTCTGTCCTCAGTGTGTGTAGAACTGGGGCCCCGTTCCTTAAAGCGATTTTAGGCTAAGTTGATTGTAAGTGCTAAATATAGAATACTAAA
Source organism: Calliostoma canaliculatum (assembly GCA_032361085.1). Lineage (NCBI taxonomy): Eukaryota > Metazoa > Mollusca > Gastropoda > Trochida > Calliostomatidae > Calliostoma > Calliostoma canaliculatum. The sequence goes on along the minus strand of JAULCD010074923.1, from coordinate 5,532 downwards.
CGAGGATCTGTGTCATACCATTCGTTTTCGCTCGTCAGATACCAAAACTATTTACGAGTTTCATAACAATGATATGACACAGAAGCGAGGTTAGTATTTTATTTATTATTGTTTGTTTAATTTACTTAGAAATAGTGTATGAATACAATAGATTCTTTTATTACTGAAGGTGTTGATTTAGTGTTGTTTATTTTAAAGGTTCACATCATCATTTTCTAAATTGTTAAAATTATGTTACAAAATAAATAATTAATTAGAATTAGTATCAGTCCACCTTAATTCCAGATTATTCTTAAGTTATGCTACAAATTAAATAAAGTTTTATCGCTGCTCGCAAATGTATTCTCGTCACAAGTTTACGGTTCGAGTACTTTAAGGATGTAATGCGCTTCTTTTCAAAATCTAAGCAATATCTGTATGGAACAATACCTTCCTAAATGTATAATGAACGTAGGCAAACACGTACCTCATCATAAAGTGTACGCATATGGCACATTTTATGGCACAACGCACATCGGCTATGATACCTTCACTCAATGCCTAGGCCATCAAAAAGTTACGTAACTCTTACCTACAAATTTCATACCACAATCAAATATTTAAAAAAAGAAGATTTTATGGCAGTCTTGGTCAATAACTTACTCATGGGGTGATATTTAAACGTTATCCAGTTACGTGTATCCCTGACAGGTTGGGGTGTGTCTCTTTTATTTGAATTAGAATGAAGCGGACACAATTTGATCACTAAATTTCAAAACTCCACAGTGCCACGTGATCGAGTGAAAGTAGTCCGACAGAATGACAACAGGGGGTGTTAGTAATCACTGATTAATAATAACTTAGTTATTAAACCGTAGTATCTCTAAAGGGCGAGTAATAAAATATAACGTTAAATTGCCACTGTCGTAGCGCAGGAATCGCTTTGGAACCGGTTCCATTCGGCACCGGTTCCAAATCAATTTCTGCACTACGACTGTCGTAATAATAACTCATAATACGTTTAAAGGGAATTGTGTTATTAATATTTGACTCCGAACACGTGCTCACATGTGACGTCATTGGTTTTAGATCAACAGTCAAAACCGCCAAACATATGTACCAGTTTGACGGAATAGAATTAAACAGACACTAATTTGTTGTTTGTAACTGTACGTAGCGCAAAGGGCATGACGACATATTTAGGTTTCATCATGCTTACAAGATATGGAATGCTCAAAATGGATAAAGTATCCCCTGTTAAAAGATAACCACAATGAATTTATGGAAAACATTAGAATTGGATTTGCAGCTAATATCAATAATATAAACAATGTAATAGACATAGATGTTGCAAAATCTGTAGATATTCTCACATCAATGTACCAAGAGGCTGCATCAGGTTTTTGTAAGGTTTATGGTTCTTACAAGTCTAGATCGGCATTGTAACCACCTTGGTGGGATAGTGAGCTTGACAGACTAAAGTGTGATAAATATGCAACATTAAGAAAACATCGTCAACATATCTTACCCATTGCAAAGGCATTTGACTGTGTCGATCATGGAATGTTATTTAGAAGTTTGTTAAGATTAGGTTTGAGAGGTAAACTTTTGAAACTGATAACTCAGATGTATGAATCACTGAATGCATGTGTTAGGACTGAAAAGGGACTTTCTTCATATTTCAAGTGTACTGTTGGCACTAGGCAAGGGTGTAATCTAAGCCCACAGATATTTATAATATTCATCAACCAACTTGTCACAATGATGGAAGAAGAAGGGGGTAGAGGTGTTTTTATCACGCCAAATATTAATGATGTGAGTTGTCTCCTATTTGCTGATGATGTGTCTGCTGTGTCTGACTCTGCCTTACAACTTCAAAAGAAAATATATATTCTTGAGAAATTCTGTAATGAGACTGGAATGAAAGTTAATCTAAACAAAACTAAAATAATTGTTTTTAGAAATGGTGGTCCACTAAGAACTTATGAAAAATGGTATTTAGGTGGTGATGAAATTGAAGTTGTCAATATGTACAGATATCTAGGTATTATATTTACTCCAAAGTTATCCTGGTCAAAAGCCCAGTCATGCCTTGCAGCCCAAGCCAGAAAAGCAATATTTGCAGTTAACAGTTATCAACAACACTTTGGATACATGACTCCTGATAAACTTTTTAAACTTTTTAATTCCATGGTTTTACCAATATTGTGCTATGGCTCTGAGGTGTGGGGTGCCACTTATTGTAAAATTATTGAAAGTGTCCATTTAATATTGTTTGTAAGTTGAGTAAACATCCAACTCCATGGAATTTGAACAACTGCTGCCAATCTAGAGCTAAGACTCAGCGGACAGTTCACACCCAAAGACGCAAGTAAAATCAAGGGGAAAGGTTCTAAAACCACCGTTTAATATCTTAAAATGGCAATAATATGATCACTTCTAATTCAGATAATGTCACTAAGTTGGTAGAAACATATCCAAAATTAATCTTCTGCAGCAGAAAAAGCAAACAATAAATTTTAGACCGTACCACGGTGAAGACTATAATGAACCCAGACATAAGTTGGCAGAAACAATATCCAAAAATTTGTCTTTTGCCAACTAAGTTTCTGAATTTCTAAAATTATTAATTGGAATCCAATCAGTCATATATAGGTAACAGATGAATTCCCTACCTCATGACACAATGCTACTATTGTGCCAATTTCTAAACCTGGGAAGGATCCCACTGATCCTTCCAATTATCGCCCTATCGCTTTAACAAGTTGCGTTTGTAAAACCATGGAGTGAATGATTAATCATCGACTTACTTGGTACTTGGAATCAATCAGTTGTTAACTACATCCAATGTGTACTCCGTGGATTCCGTTAACAGCGCAGTACTGCTGATCATCTTATTCGATTAGAATCTTTTATGAGAGATGCATTTATAAAAAAAAATCGACTTAGCAAAACCACATTGTTATATGGTTATGGATATTTTGTTTTTCATTAATAATAGTCACTGTATTGCACTGTTATATGATTAAGTTCATTTGGAGTTCATTAGACAGTAATTGACATGTGATTGGCATGTTTATAAACATTTCTTACAGCTAGGCAGTGAGTGCTAAACATAAATTTGGAAATTCCCACCTAGTGCTCCCTGGGATATTTTGGAAACTTCCAGAATATAAAATACAATATGAATAAGAAGCGTTTCCCTCATTTGGGGACAATTCTTTCAGAACATTTTTCAGAACATTTTCAGAACCCCTTTTAGAATATTTCAGAACATTTGTGGACACATTTCAGGACAAGCTTTCATTCAAAACTCCTGTGCCTGTTACTGACTTTCCTGGAATTTTGACTACATTTGACAACAGTAGCTACTGGGTGAATATATTTTGTTATCACTTACTCTATACTTAGATATTATAATCATACTATTGTCATATCACTTTGTACTGCTATTTCATATTGTATCACCACTATATTTTGTACTGCCATTGTAGTTTATATGCATTAGTTTGTATTTGTTTGTAAACCTAATGATTATTGATATAAATTTGTTGATTTGATAATATTTGTTTGTTGGTTTCACACTTAAATTTTTAATAAAGTTTAGTTTTAACACATTTTAAAAAAAATCCGTATCTCTGTTAGTTATCTAAATTTTTGAATAAAAACTGTCCTTAAACACTTGATAGTAAAATCAATACAAATCTTTAATATTAAATTACTTTCGAAATGGCTGTACTATTATCCCTGCTGCGTTAAACACTCACTCACTCACTCACTCACTCACTCACTCACTCACTCACTCACTCACTCACTCATAACGACCCAACAGTTAAAACCTCGCTGAAATTGCAAACCGCTGATGGTACTACGTGAAACACGTCCTTAAGCACAAGTTATTGTTGCTGATAATTTAATTTAAAGCACAGTTCCCTTCATTAAAGACCTATGCAACATTTGAACAATATAAACAGTGTAATTTTGCATCTGTTTATTTCATCCACCGAATGTACAGACAAAATGCCATGTTGTTTTATCCATCATAGTTCGTATTTTAACAAAACATCAAAGTTTCTTTTTTGGAGAAACAAAAGTATATTGGTGGTGTGTAAATAATGGTCCATGTCGATCACATCCTTCTAAGCTTTCCTTCCAGTAGCCAGTACGTGGTTAGTTCAACACCAGAACATTCACCACGACTTGTTCCAACTTGCCTAGTCGTTTTCCCATTGTATTGTTCTTGATAGGAATCAGACCCCTAAAATGTGAATCAAAATAAACTTAATCTTATTTTCTATCATGTATAATAATGTGTTCACTTAAAATGACAAAATTGTTTTTTTTTAAATAAGCATGTTAGATAAAAAAAAGTATTTGTCACTTGAGAGTGCACAATCTATGATACGTTTGCCTTTGCAAACAAATTCTACTGGTCTAGTGTATTATAATGTGACATGATGAATATTAAATATATCGTGGGATGGAAATGTTTATAATTATCGGGAGCTAAGACCAGGGTACAAACTGTAGTAAGCAGTGAAAGTATGTGTTATATTCACAAAATTTAGTTAAAATGTGCATGATATCTAAATTAAAAATTAGATGTTAAATCTCAAAAACGTAAGCCAATAAATTGCATGGGTCTTATAATAACAAATTGTATTAAAACAAATCCTATTTGTTTTTGTTTTTTGTGTTTTTACAAAAACAGTTAGACTTTGAGAAGTTAGATGCGCATTAAATATTTTACTTTTATTAATAAAAGTTGTTGTCTCTTTGGCTAAACGAATAACATCCGCCCAAACAATGAAAGGTAGGCTAGGTAGTAGAAATCCATTTTTAGTTAATCCTTGAGTGTTGTATTGCTAAAATACACTACAATAACATAAACATAGAACATGCTTGCCTCCCATCTTGTAGAATGTACACAACTTGTCCAATTGTCCAAACACCTAGGCAGGACATTCCTTGTATTTGAACTTCTTCAGTGCTCAGGACATGACCAGTGATCTCAAACTTCCAAATTGTTTTTCGAAAACACGAAAAGCCTAGTATCACCTCAGCTGAAATGTGGTGAATGTTAAGAAATGATGAAAAGCAAAACGCCATGCAAATAAAACCCTACAAACATAAATCAAAAACATTTTTCACTAAGATCAACCAACACATAACAATTTTATGATCACAAAAAACAACCGACACACAACATTATCTTTATCACAAAAAGCAATCGACACACAACATTATCTTTATCACAAAAAGCAACCGACACACAACATTATCTTTATCACAAAAAGCAACCGACACACAACATTATCTTTATCACAAAAAGCAACCGACACACAACATTATCTTTATCACAAAAAGCAACTGACACACAATATTATCTTTATCACAAAAAGCAACCGACACACAACATTATCTTTATCACAAAAAACAACCGACACACAACATTATCTTTATCACAAAGAGCAACCGACACACAACATCTTCATGCTCACAAAGGGTAAGCAACACATTCTAACTTCATGACCAGACAGATTATGACAGACA
>JAULCD010074812.1:0-11842 GCA_032361085.1 Calliostoma canaliculatum | reverse complement strand
TTGGTCTGCCATTTAAAGATCCTGTCTGATACTTTGATATTTGTATTTTGTGGGTAGTTATCATCATCATGTGGCAAACAATGATAAAACCTCACATAATATTAGACTTTTAATAAAAGCTATGTGTGTGACGGGTGCTACTAGTAGGACAGGGCATGCTAACTCTTCGCGAACACCAGATGCTACCACTGAATTTCAGTGGTTCATGCACATAGCTTCTATATTTATATTGCCAAAATGTCCACTGGAGTCTGTCTTGACAGATAACGATTTTGATTAGTCTCTGGAGTTGATATTTTTATTTAACACTAAGATGTCAATGATATAATACGCTGATTTCAATTTTCGAATCAAAATTACAGAGGCTCTTTTAATAACCTAACCTCAAATATAATGCCCCTCAGAAAGTGACAAACAGAACACAAACGAAAGTCTAAACAAAATTTAAAGTTATTGGAAAATATTTAATGGGTGTGAATTCAAACCGTTCGTCATGCCTTGTGCTTACAGTGAGTTGAAAGTTATTGTCAATTTTGTACAAGTCACATTTCCTTGTATTTTGACCACATGTGATTGTATGTTGTTTGGTAGGCTCGTTTTTGTCATGATGTACTTTGTTTTGGACTTTAGTTTATGTTATAATTGGGAAAATACTAGCTGTAAAGGTGAAGGTTTGTCCTTTATATAGTTTGCATTCTGTACCCAAACACAATAGTGACAGAATTGTCACGGATACAGATTGTGACAGGTGACTCAACCACAAAAAAACCCGAGAGTAGTATCACGTATAAAGACAATGTAATTTCAATTATAAGTAATAGATAGAGGACGAGTGGCAGTACTTCATCAGGATATAAAAGGACTGTCGCACGAACAAAGGGCGAGATGTAGCCGAGCACTTTCCTCCGTGCGACAGTCATTTTCTATCCCGATAAGGTACTACCACGAGTTCTCTATCTTACTTAAAGCACAGGTGTCTTATTTTTAGACACTGTTGTTGATTACACACTTGTATCTGTTACATGAGTACCTCGTGCAGCATGATTTGTATAAAGTGTACAGTTTTCAGTACATTATCAGTGTATAAATGTAAGACATGTGACCAGTTTGGAGAACGCCCATTGGACAAGACATTTTGATTGTGCTTTAACTGACAGATTGTAACAGATGAAAACCTATTCTGTGGTAATTTGCTTAAGAGCTAATTTAAACAAATTACCACAGAATAGATTTTCAACAGATTTACTTTTGGACAGTAAAGTCGACCAATGACAACATAGACAACTTAAGGGGTTAACGGCGATTCATTAAAAGAAAATCTTGTCAACTTCCTCAGTTTGTTACGGTTCTATAGAAGGTTTGGTGTAGTTCTGTCATGGCTTTTGTCATAGTCACGGACAGCCTAGTCCAGTATGGGTCATCATTAATACAAAAATGATTGATAATGGTGTACTTTTCAGACTCTGGTTACATTTAGGTCATAGTCTGTTTCAATAATGTCTGAAAATGTGAACAAAGAAACCCAGAATATCAATTAAATGTTTAAAATTTAAATTAATCCGTATAATTTCTCAATTGTACAAAATTCTTTTAAAAATGTTAAAACAGCAAAGCAAAGATGCATATTTTCAAAATTAGAAATTGCTTGTAATGTTCATTCACTGACTGCGAAAATGAGCAGTAACCATGATTGCTTCAAGTGGCCGATTAGCAAAGTTAATTAAACACTTGAAGTGCAAATGATTTTGAAGATTTCAGTTTCCAAATCCGCACCTTAATTGGTTGGGAGAAAACATATCCTGTGACATTTTGTTTGAAGAGCTTAAACTCCAAGTCTTAAAATTTATTTGACCAAGTAATTTGTTTCACATGACAAAATCAAACTTATTAGAATTGAAAACTGTTTACCCTGTGTTCTTAACATTCTATCATGTGGTAATTTGTTTAAAAGAGTTCCTGGAGGAGCTCTTTTAAACAAATTAACACAGATAGGTTTATAACAGTTTATTTGGATTAAAAGTTGCCTGTTTACATTGGCATTCAAGATTAAGAGTTTCTTTGTTAACAGATCTTGTTAACAAATACCATGAGATACAATTTCAACAGCTTATTTAGATTATAATCAAGACTATTTCTTAATTCTTCTCATTTTATTCAGACTTTGTACAGAGAAACCAACAAACCATCCACACTAAGGGTTAAGAGTTTTATTGCACCTCTTTTAAACAAAATACAACAGTTTTAGGATTCAAGTGATCGTGAAGTGGATGAAAGTTGTCACTGATGCTGTGAGGTCCAACCCTCACATTCTTCCTTTTCACTTCCCACTCCTACCCCACCAAAATACTTCTCTATCCTCCCCCTCCTGACCCAACCCTCTTACCACCCCACAATACCTCTATCTCCTCCTTCCCTCTTCCGACTTGACACTCTTCCCACCAAAACATCTCTCTCCTTTCCCCTTCCGACCCAACTCTCTCCACCCCACCAAAATACCTCTATTTCTCTTCTCTTCCCCTCCCGACCGAACTCTCTCCCCACCTCACCATAACACCTCTATCTCTCCTCATTCACTAACTTCTTACACTGTTTGATCAGCTTGACTACCTTCTCAGCCAAGGTGCTCACTGGTTTGCCAAGATCAGTGTGAACTGATGATTCTGCTGGGTGACAACAACATTACTTTCTGACTTGCACAACTAATGAATAGAAGCTGATCAATTTAGTCGATCAAATGACATCCTCCACTAAGAGACTGATCACACCAACACACCAACACACCAACACCACTGTTATAAACAAGTAAAGAAATTGATCAATTAATGTAATTGTGCCACAGTTTGTTCATGTCAACTGGAAGTGATTTGTCAACTTTACATTGATTGAATGTTAATTACAAACTTAACGATGAGGTTACAAGGCATTGCCTATTTTGAAGCTTAATGTGTTTTTTTTTTAAATTTTCAAACTTGTTTTTTTTTCACAAATTTAATTAGCATCCTCATGAAACTGTTGATAAAAGCCACACAGATAAATGTTATGAGCATTTTATCAATGATAGTAATATCAGTCACTCTCCTTGAACACCAAGGGCCCGTTTTACTAAGACGTCATAACTTTACGACGTCCTAAACTATGTCAATGGGTTAATGAATCTGGGATTTGGGATGCAAAGGAAAATGTTAACTGTTCAATATTCAATCCAGCTGCAAACTTTATCAATTTATAATACTACTCTCTTAAGAACATAAACTTCTTTTTCTCTTGTATTATACCTTACCAATTCTAAATGTCCTGAAAATATTCCAACGATCAAGAATGTATTTCATGTGTTTGCACGCTTTCCTTGTTTTAACACAGTGCTATTCTATTGCAGGTTTGTTTCCCCTGGACCCGGAGCTGTGTGTACTGTGGGTAACGAGTGATGTGTTGATGTGCACAGCCTCGATCTGGCACATGTGCACCATGTCCATGGATCGTTTCTTTACCCTCAAGTACCCGATGCGATACGGTCGCAACAAGACCAAGACCATGGTGCTCCTCAAGATCTTCTTTGTGTGGGTTGTGTCTATTGCTATCAGCAGCCCGATATGCATACACGGCTTTGTGGACACATCTGTAGTCTACCGGGACGGGCTCTGTGTCCCAACGCTCAAGAATTTTGTTGTCTACGGCTCAATCTTTGCTTTCTACATTCCTTTGATGATAATGATCGCAACCTATGTGCTTACTATACGTATACTTCGGAAGAATGAAAAACTCATGAAACATATAGAACGGTCCGACATGCGTCCTCGCTTTGGTAATTTAAATCATTTAAATCAGAACTACAATGTTGCAGTTCCTCACCTGCTGACGATACCTACTGGTGAGATGTCTGCAACACGACGTGTGAGTTTTCCCGAAAACCTAGAGCTGAATACCTCATATCTGATGCCTCCACAGCGGCCTCAGCCAAGTCCGGTTCGCTCTTCTATCTCCAAAACTCCGGAACTCTCAGAAACGGATGACGATGACCACGATCCCAAGAGTTCAACTCAGCTTCTTGAGAAGCGGTCCCAGTCTTACAAGTCTCTGTGTCAGCACCGAGAAGATGAACACATGCTTCGCTCCCACTCCAAGGAGTCCGTGTACAACCCTTCCTTTGATGCTTCTGATGAAATTGGCAATGTGGACTTTCAGCGACAAGCTGCCAATTTTTTACAAGTTCCCCCTGATCCGATTCACAGGTTTGGCCGTGGAGGGCATTTATATAGTGCTGTGTCTGACACGAAGCTGGACAGCTGTAACCGGGCTGCTGCTAGACAGCGTGTGACACTACACCGCAGCGTGATGGAGCTGGACGGCTCCACGGACTACAAGAGTCGGGAGTGGGACAAGCGCTTCTACCAGATCCAGCAGGAGATGGACCAGTGTCTGCAGGATGCAGAGTCGGAGAAGTGTCGACGCACAGACAAAACAGAGCTTATGTTTTGTGATGATTTTGTTCGCTACTCTCTCAGACCTATGTGTCATTCAGCTCCAAACACCCCTCTCCGGACTGGATTTACCTCTGACTCAGGAGACTCCCTTGACAAGGATACCAAATCCACGTCTTCTAACAGTTCAGATATAATAACAATCCACCTCAAATCACCTAAGAAATGCAAGCCTTTAAGTCCCCAAAGAAAAAGCCCCATCAAGCTTAGTCCAAAGTCTCGGACCCCTGAACCTCAAAGTCCAAATGGCCGACTGCCTCACGATTTGCTCAGCAATCTTCCACCTGACCTACTTTCACCAGAAGATGAAAACAGGATGAGCGAGTCGGCTGACAACACGGCAGACGAATTGGACAGTGATGACCAGCCCCAGCAGTCAATGAGACTGACTCGACGCAACCGATTCAAAAAGAGTTTTCGGAATACGCTTCGCCGGACAAGACCGGTCATAAAACACTTACTGTCTAAGAAGGCTGCAACCAATGAAAGAAAAGCTTCAAAGGTTCTTGGAATTATATTCATTGTGTTTGTCTTGTTGTGGACGCCATTTTTTATTGTGAATATCCTTTCTGTTACCTGTGAGCGATGCATGGCCAGTGTCACTGCCACGATGATGTCTGTGTTTCTCTGGATGGGCTATGCTGCATCTCTTGCCAACCCGATCATCTACACAATGTTCAACACCGCCTTCCGACGGACCTTCATCAAGATACTCACGTGCAAGCTGCAGCGACGCAGGTCCAAATTTGCAGAGACTGCGTTCATGAGCTACACGACTATGATGAACACTGACCGAAGGAACACGATGACCGTTCTCATAAAGGATGAATCCAGATGACTAAGCCACCTTCATAAGGTTCAATCCGAAGGATCTCTATAGACCACTAGACTTTACACAGATGCTTCTTTAATACTTAACCCTTAAAGTGTTTCCCATTTATTCAAATTCCAACCGAAATCAACTGTTGTAAACCTATCCTGTGATAATTTGTTTAAAAGAGCTCCTTCAGGAGCTCTTTTAAACAAGTTACCACAGAATAGATTTTCAACAGCACAAAGGCATCCTTTTTAAATACAACTGAATTCAATTCAGCATTGTGATTTAAGTTTACATAAATCCAGATAATTATGTCACCAAATGATTTAGTTTAGATTTTTGTCGACTACCAGGGGTTTTCAGATGCTTTGTCAGTGACAAAGGTTCATACGATTATATCAGTATGATTTAGTTCAGTCACTACCAGTATTCATACAGATGCTTGTTTGACTAATATGTTCATTTATAACATGTTCAGTTTTTCAGACCATTTAAAAAAAATATATCATCTATTCTTTAACATGAGTGTCTTGAGTGGCATTTAGAAGTTGGAATGAAATCAATGTAGATATATGGATTACAACTTCTTGGTTACTGAGTAACTAAGAAGTTGTAATCCATATATCTACATTTATTTTTAACGTATCAACATAACATGATTATCTCATTGATAATTTAAGCTAAATATTGAAGAAAAAAATTCATCACACATCATTTTGTTTCGAAGCATTTACTATGAAGTCATGTTTTTTTAAACTTACTCATATTTTTATTTTTTAACAAGGGGCTTATTAAAACATGAAACTTGCAGTGTTGGTGTAAAATATCATTTGGTGCAAATTGTTCAGTTTAAATTTTTATTAATTTTATTGCATATTTTTATACAACAATTTTTATTTTTAAAAAAAAGGCAAACCCTGACATTACCAGTACATTGCAAATAGCATTTTTTTGTAACAAAAATCCACATTAAAATAAGCTGTTGAAAACCTATCTTATGGCAGTTTGTTTAACCCTTATTGTGCGGCTCATGGAAATATCCGGGTCAGGCCATCATGGCCTAAACCGGATATTTCCGTGAGCCGCATGGACAGACAGCAGGGATGTTAATTGAGGTACTAATTGGGAGAAAGAAAACTATTTAAAAAATTCTGGGAGACGCCACTCAGAAGTTCTCTAAAACTATGCCGCACAGTAAGGGTTAATAAAGTTCCTGAAGGGAACTATTTTAAACAAATTACCACAGGTTAGGTCAACAACAGTACAAGGTGCTCACAATTTTTAGTCTTCTAAATTCAATTCAGCACTTCGAGGGTCAATACCTTTTTGAATTACATTTAGGCCAAATAAAAAAACAATTGTGCTTTCGATTACCTGACCTTGCCAAGAAAATAGCCATCCCTAACTTTTTTTATCATCATGATGTCAAAAAAAACTTACATAATATCATCTACTACTTCTGAAAAACATTTTTACTTATCAATTTTATTTTTTGAAAAACCTATTTTATTTTATTTTTTTAAATTCACGACCTACACCCACCCTTAATTTTGAAGAGATGTAATTGGAACCACAAAATTTATTTTGCAGGGCCTGAAGAAATTCGTTAGGCAGAATTTGTTCCATTTTTTTTAATTTAAAAAAATATACACAGATTTTTGCTCTATTTCTGAAAGTTAGACATCAGCTGCCTTCAAAAGTATTATTCAATGAAACTGAAGAAAAATAATCCTAATTTTTTTTAAAGTATGTTATGCCTTTCAACATGTCAAAATGTACTTTTTTATAAAAGAATATGAATGCTTTGTTGATATTATAATTTGAAAATTTATTCTGTTTATATATTTGTGATGTTGTGTTTTTATGAATGTGTCAAAATGTACGTCTTTCTGAAACATAACTTATAATTTGATATTTACAAAGAATAAATGTATTTTCTTGTGAAAAACACAAATCTTGTACATTTTTAAAAACCACTTGGTAAACGAGAGAAAAATTCAATAGTTACCATGGTAACAAGCAGTTCTAATCAAAGCTAAACTCGATACAAGAGAAGATGTCCACCAGATGTTCGTACATTTGAGATAAATTTAAATTCTGAAATAATACTTGAAAGTAGAAAAACAAAAAGGTTTTCGAAATCAACATGCAATGTGTAGCTGAATATTGTAAAAAGCCAAAAAATAGACAAAAATATAATACAAGCTTTAAAAAATAATGCAATTTGAATGCTAAAGTGACAAATGTATTAAATCAGAAAATGAAAAAATTCTATTCGGACAATACTCTTTTCTAATGGTCTCAATGCTCAGAGTGCCAAGTTCAAAATTTGTCTGCCTCCATGTGACAATTTCAATTTAAATAGGTTTTTAAAAACAAATCCTGTGATAATGTGTTTAAAAGAGCTCCTCTAAAGAAGCTCTTTTAAACACATTATTACAGGATGTGTTTCAAAGGGACAACAGTATTAATTCTTCAATTTAGCACTTAAAGGGTTAAATTGGACATTAAATTGATTCAAATAGAATTGATTTAAATATCAGTATTGTTTTGAGCAAATATATTATCCTAAATCTTAACACAAATAAATTGCAACAAAATTTAGAAATAAACCACAAATGCAACAGATTGAGGATATTTTATCAATGTTTATGAAGTCGAACCTTTTCAGATTTGTTCAGTGATAAGTCTCTTCATGGGAAATTGAAATGATTACTGCAATCATTGAGGTACAAGAAATTGCAGTATCAACTGTATTTTATTTTTAAAATGAATTTTATCAGTTTAATATTTTTTATGAATTTGTTAACCACAGAGTGCAAATCATATTTGCAAATTTTAGTGCAAATGTTTTAAAATAATTTAGTAAGCTATTAAAAACCTATGCCATAGTCTTTTCTGAAGGAGATCTTTGAAACAAATTATAAGAATTATCAGGATCGTTTTTTTCAATATCACCATATTGTCATAGTTTAATTATTACTGAATAAAGTTCAACACTCCGAGTTAATATACAGCAACAACTTATCTCTAAAAACTGGTTAAATATTGAAATAAAATTGATAATATTCTACCTCCTTAAGGAGGTCTTTTAAACAAATCACCACAGAATAGGTTTGCAACAGCACAAGATGCTCAGTTGCAAGTCCTGCCGAAATTATTTCAGCACTTTAAGGGTTAAATATTTGGTTCAGAAGCGGATGGTGATGACGTTCTTGAGTGCCTTGTCTTGTCACCGAGGACATGAACCAAAGGAGGCTTGTTCCACGGTGCTGTTTCACAAAGAGTTAAATTCTGCAGTACTATACTCATTACAACACTTTGAGGGTTAATCCCTTATCTTCAAACTCACAACACGAAAGTCAACAAATATTTATCAAACACTGAAAAGACAAAAGTATATAATGTAGTTGCAATGATCTGGTCTGACTTCGTATTAATGTCAACATTCTTCCTTAGGAAAGACCCAATCTTGCCAAGAAAAATATTTCTTATCTCCGTGTAGTTTTGAAGTGCTTTGCAATGTTCAAACTCTCAAAGACTATTCTAAACTCACATAAATAAATCTGAAAATCAGCAAAACATAAAGAGAGATAATTGATGGTAATCTTCCAAGTTTTCTATCTTACTCCTAAATAAACTTTTGTTTATGGGAAAACTCGACAGAACAGTTTACAAAGTTTCCTAATGTCTCCGAGGTTTTATAAATAACAAAGATAACTGAAACCAGACCCACCAATACAACAACTAAATAGAAAGAAAGTCTCAAGTTATTCTTTGAACGAACAAAAAAAATATGAAAGAAAACAAAAACTTCAGAAAAAAATATTCCCCAGTATTTAGTTTGGAAGAACATCATATTCATACACACTTCTCAAACATATCAGGTTAAAAATAAACATTAAAACCAATTATTTAAAAAAACTGTCATTTTTCTTATTTGATTATTGCATGACCAAACTAAACAGGTTATCTTTTAATAACAGCCTTTCCAGTTAAAACAGCACTAAATGTAGCACATCCATTGAAATGGTGTATAAAATATCAATCTACCAGACCTGAAAATTAATTGAATTTCTGGTCGACCTTTCACAACATTTGCTCATTTTAGTTTTCAAATTCCAACTGAAAGATGCTGTTGAAAGCCTATCCTGTGGTATTTTTTTTAGAGAGCTCCGATAGGAGCTGCTTTAAACAAATCATCACGGGATAGGTTTCCAACAACACAAGGTGGTCATAGTTTAAAAATCCATTCAGCACTAAAAGGGTTAATAAGGTTTTCCAGCTCGTTGCCACAACAGCCAAATACACACACACAGATAATGGGTTATGTTTATAAGTGACAAAAGCCTTGTTCGCTGAGCAAAGGACATAGTTTACAATTAATCTGGCAAGCAACCTGGGTGCAGTTTCACAAGTCTTCGTAACTTTACGTCATTGTAAATCATGTCACTGCGTCCCTGGGTTCGGTTCACAAATGCAAAAATTCAGTGTAAGCGTCTTCTTTGTATGGTGTTTCCTGCTCTTCTAGGAGCACCACGGCGTACCGTGTAAGAGTTCGTGGGTTGTTCTGCCAGAATGGATACAATGGCGAGTGAACAACATTTTGTAAGCTGTGCACTTAAAAAAAACCCAAAAAACAAACCTTCGAAAGTGCAGTTTACGATTTTTGGCATTTGTAAACCGAACCCATTGGCCAATTAACATGGATTACGACATCACCGACACCACAATCATAAATTACAGGATTTCAACCTTCCCATAACATTTTGAGAAAAAGAAATCACTCCTATTTGAACTGACAAAAATAATTACAAAGAAAATTGTTAAAAACTTATGTACTGAAGACATATTATATTTATAATATTATAACAAACCACTGTTTCGTCAAAAACAAGTTTTGCGAACTACGGTCTTGTGATCAAATATTAAGTTTTTAAAATCATAATTACAATCTTATTTCATCATTCATGTCATATTAAAAATAAACTTTCAACAAGGAGAGTTATAATTATGGGAAGAATCGCAATTGTGATAAACAAAGAATACCAAAAGGATCTTGGCCTTGAAACTTAATGAAAATATGTTTTGTGATCAATCTTCAAAAGGACATGATGGAATAGTTTCAGTAACATGTGACGAGATGCTGCTCTACAAATACCCACTAATGAATCAGCGCTGGTTAATTATAATAATCTTTTCAGATGAGGATGGCAGCAAAACTAATGTGTGCTGCGATACTTCATGATAAAACGAAGTTTTAAACAACATGATATAAATAAAGAAGATGCAGGAGGCTTAACCCTCAAGTTCTAAATGTGTCTATTTCCATGCCCAAATTCGAACTTAAGTTGTTGAAAACCTATCCTGTGATAATTTGTTTAAAAGAGCTCCTTCAGGAGCTCTTTTAAACAAATTACCACAAGATAGATTCGAAACGTACCACCTGTTGAAAACCTGACTCAAAACAATTCAGCAGTGTAAGGGTTTAAACTCCAGACCAGCACATGCACCTGTCTATCCTTTTGAGAGTTATCAGTCTTAAATAGCAGACGCAGTAGGCAGCCATTTTGAAAATTTAACATCACCCACACATATTTTTTTAAGCAGACAAATTTAGCTATATTCTTTAAATCAAATCTGATTGAAAACCTTCGTGTCATTACAGAAACAAGATAAGTGATAAGAAATTCACAACTATTTTTATAAGCTGCGATTCCCATCAAAGCAAATAGTTATAAAACAATAAAATGTGAAAAATTTGTTTAAAATTTATCTCTAAAAAAACCCCAACATATTAACAAATAAAAAGGAATGCATTTTTTTATTATATGTGTCTCAATGAAACCTATCCTTAACTGCGTTTTAGCATGTCATGTCGAGCCCTGTTACATATGTTTCCTTCCGCACATCACGTGCAAGCAACTGTTGCGAAACACTACGCTTATTTCAAGTGTGGAGATGAAAATTTTTCTAACATGATTCCAACAAGATAATTTTATTAGGACCATCTCGGTCATCTTCTCTTCTACATCACTGTGAAGAGCCTGCTGTTAGACAAGAACTGCCTTACACTTCACAGGAGGCGATAAATCAATTTATGGTGACTTCACACAAGAACCCTCCTAGCGTTTTATGGTAAATCGGTGAATTTTTAACATGAATTTACTCCAAAAACTGATTGGCCGATAATAGCGACTTAAGAACATAACTGGTTTGATAATCAAAGCCAAAAGTTTTTTTATACGTTCATTTCATTAACACTAAAAAGTCGGTTCTTTTTTATGGTTTAACATCTGCAAGAACAATGATGCTTATAAGACCTTAGTGAACCTCAAAGTACTCTGTGCATTACTTGTCTGTTTCACTGGCAAAATTCTTGTATGATAGGCTGCTGAAAACCTATCCTGTGGTAATTTGTTGAAAAGAGCTCCTACCGGAGCTCTTTTAAACAAATTATCACAGGATAGGTTTTCAACAGCACAAGATGGTCACAGTTTTTGGACTGGCTAAAATCCACTCAGTACTTAAATGGTTAAAATTTGAT
>JAULCD010074701.1:0-11842 GCA_032361085.1 Calliostoma canaliculatum | reverse complement strand
CATGAACAATAGACATAATAATTTGACATGAACAAATGTCGAAAAACTGAATCGTGATACGTATCGTATCGCGAGGTTGATATCGCGATACGTATCGTATCGTGAGGTTAGTGTATCGTGACACCCCTAATACATAGCTACTGTCAGCTGATATAGTATTCAATTTGTTTTCATGATCTGAGAACACTTTAAGTGAACCAAACACCCAAAAGAAACTGGAAAAAAGGCAAAGAAATCTTCTAAAGCTAACATGTTTTCACTGTTATCTTGGCGTTCTCGTAGAGAGAGCGCTGAAGTGAAAAGTAAGACAATGTAGCCTTATAATAACATGTAGAATGGGGACAGGGACCCGTTACCCAAAGCGATCTTAGGCTAAGTTGATTATAAGTGCTAAAATATAACATTGGTTTACGACTGTCGTAGCGCAGAGATCGCTTTGGAAGCTATCTTAGTGTTAGGATGATCGTAAGTGATTTTTTAAACAATACCCTGTAGAGTTGTTTCTTATCATAGGCTTACAACTGACATAGCGCAATAAATCGATTTTAAACAGACAGTCGTGAGCCAATGTTAATTTCAACTTAGCCTAAGATCGGTTTGAGGTACGGGGCCCCGGATTTCACTTCCTGGATACGTCCTTTGCAACAGTCGATTTCAACAGCAAGTCAGACATCCGCAGTGATAAAAAACACACACAATAGAAATGTCATGACTCACAGTCGAACAACGTGAACCAGCCTTGAGTATGGTAGAGATGGGAGCCAGTCAACAATGTCAACGTCCTGCCATGGCCTGCATGCTCACCCGACATTTCCCCCATAAAACACCTCTGGGACTTGATGGATTGTCGTGTGCTGCAACGACTACTCTCCAGCCAACCTCCAAGAACTGATCTTGGCCCTCCAATAAGAATATCTTCAAATCCCACGTGACCTCATCAGACGACCCACTTTTTTGTGCGTCAAGAGTTTTTGCGTGTTTGAAGCATTTGTTGGTCATACATGATTCTAATGACTTATTATTGAACATGGGTGATTGTTTAGGTTATGATTGTTTCTTGTCCACGGTTCTGAAAGGTCGAGTTTTGTACCACATTAAACTTTGGAGGGCTCTGGCGTCATTTTCCGTCGTGGTATGTCTGTAATTTTCAGTGTTAACTATGTTGATATATTGATCTTCTGAATACACTTTATTGTATGCATATATGTTTTGTTGTGTTTGAGCAAGAGTGATTTCAAACTCTGGTTAAATATTTTTTGACATTAGTTTATATACCTTGTGTGATTTAGTCATGTAGTGTACATATATGTTTAGTGTCTAAAATTTACTTAAATTGTGACAGGTTGCGTTCACGAATTGTAATTTAACTACCAATGAATAATGCCTTTTGAACAAAAATAAATGATATTGATATTGATAAATGTAGATGTTTATTTATTACACATTTTCCATTCCAAATATCGCCGTTTTGGTGTAGATTCTTACTACGTCATAATAAAGGAAATTACTTGTTTGATAACTGAGTCAGAATTGCTACTCAGCAACCAAGAAGATGAAATCCACACATTATACATTTGCAATGAATTATACAAGTGCCAATTAAACACAATGTTGATTCTGTTTTCTGTCAATGACATTTACCACATACAGAGTGTTTTATAGGATAACTGAACAATAGTTTGATGAGCAGTTTGAAGGTTACAAAGAGGTAATGGTGATTGTATTTATTAGGTGACTGCTTTCGTCCTATGTACACTTTAAAAAATGTCAGTTCTTATAAGGAAACGAATTTGACTAATATTATACAATTCAATGATTTTGTTAATGAATGATAAAGATAAACTTTGTGTTCTTTTGAAGAGACATTTTATTTTGACTGCTGCAGATTTCTTATCTATCATAATGTGAAGTTAAAGCTTTCCTAATTGCAATTTTTATACTTACAACCATATACATTGTACCTCAAGTTGTTTTGATGTTTTTTGCGTATTTTGTATGTTTTGTACACATGTGTATGACATTAAAATAAATTATGATTCTTCTTATTTTTGTGCTTCCGTTTATTAGGGCTATATTTATTTTATAATACTATCTTTGTACACATTTTGAAAAGCGACATAGTCATTAATTAGCTTATAAAAACAGGAAAACACCAGTAATGTTTAAATGCATTTAATATACAACATGCATATAGCTGTAAATGTGTTATAAATAAGCTTACCAGTATCGATCAACGTTGAAGGATTTTGTTCTAAAATATTTTCAGACATATATACCCTGTAGTCGCAATCTAAAAAAACAGTTAGTGTTAACGTAATCATTAAAGGGCGACTGCAATATATAATTGTGTTTAGACAAGAGATGTCAAACATAATGTGAGATCCTCAACATAGCTATTCCCCGGGCTGTTTTATCATGCCATGGCTTGTAAATATACATGACCTCCACAACAGTTTGTGTGCAGAGAAGCGTGCTGTACTCACTGCTCCGTGTTGTCTCGATTCACTTTCACCCTTTGCACACCAATTGAATTTCATTAGTACTGAGGTGTGCTGTTAAAATCTTGTAGGTGATAATCTGTTTAAATTTCCATCTCAACATATTCCAGTTAAAATAAACTGCTGAAAATCCTATGTTGTGAACATTTGTTTAAAATAGCTCCCATAAAGGAGCTCTTTAAACAAATATTTACGACATAGGATTTCAAATAGTTTATTTTGACTGGAATGTTGACATTGAAATTGACAAATTTTAAGTTTGGCACTCAAAGGTTAATGTCAGCCGTACAATAAGGTTTTTCACTGTCATAATTATGACAGGAATGGCTTTCAACAGCACAAGGTGGTAACAGTTTTTAGTGACACTCGCTCCACTTGAGCACTGTAAGGGTTAATAACTCTTATCATGAAACCATTAACGCGGTGTTTATACCATAACGCTGTTAAAACACTATCATTGTTCAAATTATATCAAACAAATCATTCTGAAAATTAAAAGTTCTTATGTAGAGGGAGAGGGGTATTAAATGCCATTAATAGATTTCTTTTTAAAAAAACCACCCATTGATATTTTTAAAAATATGAAACAGTGTTGCTGACAGGCGGGATTCTTTCACTGAAGGAAGGAATAAGTCGTTTTAAACTTGACTCCTAATGTGGTTAAATGTTAATGTAAATTGTTAAGACTACATTAGAGCTATAAAATAACATTGGCGTACGACTGTCATAGTGGAGTAATCATTTGTGCACTATGACTATAAGGCTATGATTCGAACAACTACAGGGAATTGTTCTATAAGTTGCTTTTGATCATTTTAACACTAAGCCAGCTTTGAGAAATAGGGCCCAGCTCACAAAAATCTGACAGTTGTAATTTTGTTTGTTTTCTTTGATTGCAGTTAAATTTAGGAGTTTAGTCATGTATTTTAACAAAGAGGATAATAAAAATAACAACGACTGTGTACAAGTAGAAACTTACTGTTTGATGAGTCAAGACACGAGTATATTATGTAAACTGTAAATAAAATGTTTATATTGAAGTTATGAAAATATTGTGAACATATAAATAAAGAATATAACAATGTTTTGTGACGTTTAGGCGTAGCTACTAACACCATTATTAAGAATCATGCTTGAGAGCGCTTTTGTTATCTTGTGACAGGGTCGGGTTTATGCCCCAATTGACTGTCATGGTTCAGTGTCTCGAGGGCATAATTTCCTTATGCTTTGCTCCATATGCTAAGTTATTGATGCCTTTGACATCAAGTATCCCTTGTGGGTCAAGCATTTATTGAGTACTTAAACGCTAACTCTATTCCCGATTATTTTTGGCGCCACAGTGTTTCTTACTGAAACGTTTTTTACAATTGAATCGCCGATTCTGTATGTTTAAAATATTTGTTTGTGGATTATGCAACGCTGACTTGCTACCTATTTCACCATGTGTTATTTATTATTACCCTGCCTTATTATCTATTTTACTTGATGCTAATTGCCATGAAAGTGTATAATTCCTAGTGCATGTTAATCAATTTTTATAACAAAATCATGTAGCAGTTTGTAACAGCTTTCTAATAAGGGGTCAACCTTAGGGCTAGGTTAATTAATAAGCTTGTCTCTGAAAACGCACAGTGCTGGGTCACTTTACCTATAAGTAATATTCGAACAATCTTATGTTGTCTCCTCTGGAGACCCGGCATTTAGCCCTTCCTTACCTAAAATAGGGGCGTATATTCTCTAGTCAGTAATAATAATTTACTCAAGGGCTCCTTAAGGAGCGCTTTAGTGATTAGATTAATAGCATATTGTATTTGTCATTGTGATATCTTTCTATCTAGGTGTTCACATTGATAGCTCACAAGTCCGAAAATTTTTGCTTAGCTGAACTTGAAGTATACCTTATTACCTATCCCTAAAGTGTCATAGTTCGATACTGATTGTTGGGTAGTAGTTGATATTGTCTCAGATTGTGTTTTGTTATTTGTTATTGCAATTTACCCGGAATAAAACTGTGATAACACTAAAGATCTTTTGAATATATGTTTTTATCCCTATTAAAACCGTGACTAATCTACACTGAAACATCATACAAAGACAATTACGAACAAAGATAGTTTAGTCCAAATTCTAACATATAGTTAATGAACAAAGCAGTTAACACCAATAGAAGCTGACATTATAATGGAGAAATGTATTTATAATAGAGCAAATTAACATTATCACATGCTAAACATAAAAGTGAGTTAATTTTTAAACGGGTTGAATATACACACTGCATTACTTTCACTCACTAAAATAATCAACCTAATTGGAAACATGAAACAATCTAATTTCAGACTTAGTTGGTATTATCTTTGACAGTATATACATTAATGTAACCAGTGTAAAACCAAGCAGCTTTAAACATAAAACAGAAAAATATAAATACACAAAAAGACATAAAAGCCACGTACGACAAGATAAGTTAAATTTACGACAGTTCATTATATGCAGCTGACGTATGGCCACTTTTGTAGAAATGTCAATAAATGTTCATAGATGTAATGTACATCATTCTTTTGTTGTTGTCATACATTTTCTCTCACACTTTCTGACATACAACATTTCAGTCAGCAACACAATGAGTGCCAGAAACATTCCCACCCCTGCAGCGTAAAAGGCACTCTGGAGTGCCAGAATGCCCACTGTCTTCATTTTTTTATTCTTCACACAAAACTTACTGGATGTAAACTCGTAGTGCCATTGCTGAGGTAGTCCTCTTTCAGTCAGCCGAGTCACTCTGAAATCCAAAAGATGGTATATTGAAAGATATACATTTGCCTCAAAGAGCAAACAATAAAACGCATATGCAAACTTTTTTGTTCAGGTAAGTTGTTAGATTGAGGTAAAGTTGTTTGCAAAAACATTGCACATATGGTTTTGTGAAACCTTTGTATGTGATATTGCAAATAAGCCCACTTAGGCATTTACCCTTATTACCCATTATGTATCTGTGGTTGTAACACATGGATAAGATTGTCGAACTGTTATTAAAGGTCGTCATATATAATATGGCATCCACAAAGCTGCTACAGTGCAATAAAGAAGTTAATCATCTATACAGTTAGTCACACCGTACTCACAACTTCTGAATGCCTCTCAAACAAGTCACCATATATCCTAAGAAGAATCTGTTCTAATTGCAGTTTGATCTTCTACATATTATCAAACGTATCAGCTAGACTATGGGTTTAAACGTTGGGTTACGTTTGGTATGGACGTCTTCTTAATTGTCTAAATATATTTAAATCGATAAAATCGATTTGCAAGAGACTATAAATGTTTAAAAACATTTGATCTTCGTTGTTAATAATTATTTTTAAAGCATTTACGTTGTATATAAAAAGACAATGTTAAACGAATGTGTTTCCTTTGGCTATTTTTAGCAATAGTCATTAATTGACACGTTAAGGGCAATCTAAAACAGTAGAAGTAGTTTTACTTACTTTTCTGAAAATAGTTTGGTGTAGGGACTTTTGTTTTGAAGGCCTAGACCATACATCATCAAAAGAAAATTGTCATACACGATTTGTAGGTCACAATTGTCTGCCTTCCACTTGGCCATGGTGTCTTCATCTCCAATATAAACGTATTGTCCTGCTAAAATCATCTTCTCGTGTACATTCATGTCAATACTTAAAAAATCAGGATTTTCTTTCATTCCCTGATAGGCTTTTTGAAATACAGGACCACTTGAGTCCTGAAAAAAACCATCTTGTGAATGACACGGTTTCATAGATGATGTCATAAATTGAATAAATCACATTGTAATATATGGTTTTAGTTGTACTGAATTATATACATGCTAAACGTTAACTCCAAAAATCAAATAAACGTCGTGTGTTCCATTTTACAATGTTGTACACTATCTCTCTGAGTAAGTAGTTTTGGTTTACAAAGGGACAAAAATCGTTGTAAACTCCTTTCTTGGAAAGTGTGCAGTTTACAAGGACACTTGGCCTTTGTAAACCCAAACCATTCGCCAAGTGAACTTGTTTATGACGTCATACATTTATGATAGCTTTGTGAATTGGTACCTTAATATTTGTTAAAGGATGAACAAGTCCTGCTTTACTAATACCACCACCATTTAATGTTTATGTGAAACCTATACTGGACAAAAAAGTTAATGATAAAAAAATTAATGGGTCATAAAATAGACACAAAAGCAAAATAAAAAAGAAATCAAACGATTGTACAGTTTCATGTGATCAATATGAAAGGTGATACACATGCAAAACGTCTTTGCACGTGCGATGTATGGTCATGGGTTGATATTACCATATGGTGAAGTGTGAAATATTCACAATTTTGTTTTATTTTGAAAGTTACGACACACAGATTCGATTGTAAGCAACTGGAAACATTAAATATGCCCTAAAGACGCCATTTAACCACTGATAAGGCAAATCGTGCAGGGTGTATGCTTAAAATGGGGCATTCGCAGAGAAGGGTAGATATTGCCATGGGTGTGTCACAAAGTGTCATTTCCCATGTGTGGGCTCAATACCAGGCAACACATAATGTCCGTGAACGGCCAAGAAATGGCAGACCACGCTCAACAACAGCGTGACAGGACCGATATCTTGGTGATTTAACACGTCGTACTCAATTCCTTAAAGCTGTCAGGCTGAATACAGCTTTCCAGCAAGCCACAGGGGTCACACCTCAAACAGTTTGTAATCGCTTACATGGTATGGGTCTTCATGCACATCGGCCAGCTGTACGACTACATCTCCTACCAAACCACAGACAAGCCAGAAGACAGTGGTGTCAGGATCACGTTTAATGGCAAAGACGTCAATGGCATAACGTCTTGTTTGCAGACGAATCTCGGTTTTGTCTTGACTTTCATGATGGCATGGGTGTTTGGCGTCAACATGGAGAACGTTATGCCAATTGTACAGTACTAGAACATGACAGGTTTGGCGGCGGTTTCCTTGTGGTATGGGGTGGTATCTGTCATGATGGTCGCACATATTTGATGGTTCTCAGGGTTCTATGACCGGTCAGCGTTGCTGGGACACTGTCCACGATCCAATTGTCAGACCATTTGCAGGCGCCATGGGTCCATATTTTGCTTTGATGGACGACAATGCTCGACATCACCAGGCAAGTATTGTCAACGAGTACTTGCAACCGGAAACAATCACAAGGATTCTCTGGCCAGCAGTGTCCCCGGATTTGAATCCGATAGAACACGTCTAGGACCAACTCCAGATTCGGTTTTTCCATCATCAAAGACCTCCACAGACTGCCAATGAGCTTGAAAATGCACTTATCCAGGAATGGACTAATATTCCTCCCCAAAAATGTCCATTTTGACTTTGATTAATGGAATGTAACGTCGATGTCAGGCTGTTTTGAATGCGCACGGGTGTAATACAGAATATTGACGATGTTCTTTGATGTGACATGATTTCCTTGGTACGACCATAATGGTATTTTTCTCCCTGCGTTGAGGGGTGCCCAGTTTCCCTCTCTAGCCAGTGACATTATCTTCTCATGGTGTTCTGTCATCCATTTTCTGCTCATTGTGTTGTTAAAGTCTTCGTAGATTACATAACATGATATAACTTGATTTATACCAATGAATAATCATCTCCTGAAACTTTTTTGTCCAGTATAGTTTACCAATTAGGATTAAGAAAACACAAAACGTATATTTTGTGTTATATATGTTTGTTTATGTGGAGTTTGTTTTTGGTTTAATGTTTTCACAAAACCATGAAACAGAACATAACAAATTGATTAGTTTTAATTCAGAAACCCTTAAGAAATGCTCACTCCAAAATAATAAATATCCTAAATGAAATCTTTATTACCTTAAACGTAGCATCATGGGCAGTGCCACCAATAGTTCCCCATTTATAAGTGTCTTGCTGGACAATCTCAGCCAGATTAGAGAATGGAACCTTGTCTCTCCAGTCTGTGAGGAACGCTATCAGATTTCCACTATACGTAGCCGCAGAGATGACTGTGAAGAGCCACCAGCAGCTCAAGATTATTCGCCCTGACTGGGTTTTGGGCAGATACGCTCCACCTGCAATATGGATTGTAACATGGACAGTTCCCCATCTTGCAATATTAAGTTGTGATATTAATCATTTAATTTTTTACATAAATAATAGTTTGTAAACGTTTCCCATCTTTCAAATTGTTGTATTGATATTTCAAGGCTATGAGTCAAAAGAGAATAAAACCCTTTTGTAACTATCAAATTTCTTACATTCTGGTTTAGTATGTTTTATTTGGCTGATTTTGTCCGAACTTTGGCCAATGACATAACAGGCTCTGGCAATGATGTGCAAAAATACATGGCCCTCGTAAAAGTGGTTAAGGTACTATTATTAAAAAGGGGCTAAACGTGTGCATATTCTAAAGAGCAGTTATATCGGAACTAAGAGAGCTACAGACTTGCAACTGATGCTTAAATGACTATTGGATCCTGGGTCAAGAACCCTTCGGTGAAGAACCCTTTGCTCTTGCTCTTATTGTTGACAACCATATTTACTTCTTCTTTTTAAAATGGTCATGTTTATGACTGAGGACACATGTATAATTGTTACTGAAATTTCGACAGTGACAAACACAACAATGTTATATTTAATATTACACTATCTGAAAAGTGAGAATTCTACTCCTTTACGTGGTTGAGTCCGATGCGGAGTATGAACCAAGATCATTGAGCAGCAAATCGCCAGCACTGAACATTCCAACACTTTAATAATTTGCCACCAGGACTTTGCAAAGTGCTGACAGTATGAAACTTAACATACAAAGTGTTACAGTATTCACTTTTTCAGATCGTGTAATCAAAACTGGTGATTGCTGCAAATTGATGCCGAGGGACTGTAATTATAGGATGGGATCAAGCTGCTGCCCAAGTACCCTGACTTACTGTCAATCGGTATTTGAAAGAGGAACAACAATAGTTAACTGTTTGAGACACGGTGAGAAAAATTACAGACAGAGCAATGTAAAACTTAATGAATATCATTTGCTTCATAGTACAATATGTACTACAGGTTGGGATTATGTGCAAGTCACGGGACATCCTGTCAAAAAACTCTAGCTGTAATTGTTTTCAAGGCTGTCAAACTAATCGTTGGCAAGGTGGTATATAGATGTGTAGTGCCCAACTAAAAGTCACAGTTCGAAGACCAAAGTCACCCAGAGAGCCACCCGAACCGAATTTGTGTCTGAATGCGACTAGTAACCATGACAAAACATATTAAGGCATATAGCATTTTCATTTTGGACCATGTAGCCTTTCTATCAGTAAGAAATTTTCAGTTTTTCACCTTTTCTACATCTTCCAGTGGACAAATTAGGTTGATTGTTATATAAACCGCAGTAAACACCCACCAATATAAACAAGGCTACAGTAATTCGGACCTTGCAGAAATCAATTCTACCGGTTAGCCGCCACGTAAGGTTGTATTTTTTACATTTTTTATTCTAGTAAACCGGAAGGCCTAGACATGTGCAATATGCACTTTTACGTCTTTTAATGGCTCCGAGCCTTTATTTGTAAACTGCATACCAGTTTGTCTGATTTTAACATGTTACCATGCACAGACAACATACAGTTGTACACAGTGTCTCAACTTCTAGATCGTTGGAAGTTTCAAAGTCACAAGATCAAAGGTCATGACCATTCGCCAAGGTCAATTGGCGCATGAAACCCCCAATCACTACCGCAGTTTTAATTATTTTACTAATATTTAGTTATTCAAACAATAGGTGTTCACAGTAACTAGAATGCCATACTGTCGTACCATTTGCCATCAGAGCCCCGAAGTGATACCAGAGGATGTCCCCATATCTTGTCCGTCTTGCTGACAGTCTGTTGTCCGTCCATGTGCTCACAGGGTTAATTTCCTCCACCATGAAGAGAATTACAGTGGAGAAGATGAGGGAGAAGAGGATGCAAATGTGGACCTCAAATTTGAACGGAGCAACCAGAGTTAACCATTTGTTGGCATTAGGATCAGGAAGTTTGAATATGAAGCCTGAACGAGCAAACAAATAAGAACTTGTGAAGTCCATGACTTGCTCTCTGGCATATGTCGTAGCAATTGCGACTGCACAAAGATCTATTTCCTGAAAATAAGGTGAAATAAGACCTTTGATTACCCCAAGAGGTGTATTGTCAATTTTATTTAAATAATTTGTACAGACATTTAAACACTGTTGAGAGAAAATTAGCATATTATACTTATTTGTTTCCGAAATTATGATTTTTTGTTTGGTTTCAGTCAACTAATTAATAATTTCTCAATTTAAAATTAAGACACGTTTGTTAAAATGTATTAAAGCATATTTTGTTTTAACAATAAATGTATGTTTTACTTTGTTTGCCAACTGTCCAACCAATCCAGTCCACTTCCCATCAATGAAACGCCCCCATTCCCCGTCTTCTGGCTCAACAAACTTGTAACTGATAACATATCATAAAAGAAACTTTTGGTGGGTCTTGTTGTTGCTGTTTTCACATTCAGATATAAATATGCATACAAACATGTGGAGAAACGAATGTAATTGTTCTCAATTATTGTTTACACGATTCTTCTCTCCATTTATAAATTTTCAAACGCTTTTGATTGATAGTATTGCAACATACACACACTGAGACCATTAAGCAAGTACTCGGGTGATGTAAAGGGTGACGTTACAGTTTATAATCTTTAATTGTGCTCTAAGGCTAACCTGAAGTTAAGTAGACGTGACAGTTCCTCAAGCACGAATATTGAGACGCCAGTGTAAGATATAAAACCACTGTTGTTCTTCTTCATCACATATGGAAACCACTACAAGGGAAGCAAAACATGGAATTGTTAACTTATGAGCCGCATGTATCAGTTGTTAATTCAAAGATTTTAGTTCACAGATAGCGTCTTTGGCTGTTGACCCTGCTGAGAAAACCAGCCAGACCAGAAAATTACTGTTTGTTCAAAGCTTTGTGCGTGATGTACTCGATACACTGACAGTGGCACAATCAGTTCCATTAGGCTACACCACCGTCACAAAACATGGGTATACAGAATGTCAAGTCACAAGAATAAAAAATCTTAATTTCTCAGTTCAATATTGTGTATGGCCACCCCGCGCATTCACCACTGCCAAACACCGTCTCTTTATCGACTGCCTGGTGCTTGTGAACACGTGGTTGGGGATTCTGCGCCATCGCTCTTGCAAGGCAGCGCGAAGTTCCTGAAAATTCTGAGGTTGGTTCCTAAGACCACGAAGCCTTCTCCCAAGTGCATCTCAAACGTGCTCGATTGGATTAACGTCAGGGGACC
>JAULCD010074590.1:0-11847 GCA_032361085.1 Calliostoma canaliculatum | reverse complement strand
GTATTATCAGTTGTTTTAATCCTGTCCTTTTAACGTTATATAAGTTATTCATAAAACTAATATTAAATTTTCAATGTTAAAAATCCAACTTTTATATGAAGTCCAAATGTGTAAAAGCTCAACCCCATCTTCGGCGAAATGCTATGATAGTGTTAATCCTTCTTTACAAAAACTAAGAGAACTTGAACAGTAACCCGTTCCTCAAAACGATCTTAGCCTACGTTGATCGTAAGTGCTAAAATATAACATTTGCTTGCGACTGTTGAAGCGCAGAAATCGATTTGGAACCGGTGCCATTTGGCACCGGTTCCAAATTGATCTCAGCGCTACGACAGTCGTAAGCCTAAGACAAGAAACAACGCCACAGGACAATGTTTCAAAAATCCCTTACGATCAACTTAACCTATGATCGCTTTGAGGAACGGCGCCCTGTAGTTACACTTGGCTGATAGGTGAGGTTTATAAACACAGTGTAAACTGCCTAACTTACACGTACATGGTTTACACAGATTTTGGCTTTTGTAAACCGCGTCATTCATCTTGTTAGGAAGATCCGCCATGTACTCCAATATCAAATTAGATGGTGCCAAATTAGAAAATGTCTTGCAAGTAAAACTGAAACGAAGGAATTTGAAACACACAAGACGAAAAGTGAAAATCCCTTCTCAGTTGGTATTGAATTTTGTGCTTAAATTGCTGAATCCAACACTTGTTAGTTTTAATGTCCAAACTCCAACCTAAATAGACTGTTGAAGACCCTGCCTGTAACCATTTGTGTAAACATTATTAAAGGAAATGTTTTTAACAGCACAATGTGTTGGCAGTTTTGAGTTATACTCGCCCCAGTTCAGCACTGTAAAGGTTAAAGACACGGCGAAGGATGCTAAGTTTGTAGAAGTGTGACATTTTAAAACAAATATGTGAATACCGCCGAGTTTTTCACCATAGGCTTACGACTGTCTTAGCTAAGAGGTCGCTTTAGAACCGGTACCGAATGGTACCGGTTCCAAATCGACTTCTTAGCTCAGACAGTCGTAAGCCAATGCTTTATTTTAGCACTTACAATCAACGTAGCCTAAGATCGCTTTGAGGAACGGGGCCCTGGTAGCAAGTGCTTATGTATCGACCTATGTTTTGATGGGACAAAACAAATCCCACCCAAAATCTTAAAGGTATGTTTTAAGCAATATAAGCTTTTGCTCGTCCTGTGAGTCTGTCGCTATTTTTGGTTGACATGGTATGTTCCTTACTTTGGAGGTGATAATAGTCTAGTATGCAATCTGGCTTAAACAAGTCCTATTGCTCCGTTTGTGCGTTCCCCCTTTCTGCATTAGCATTTGAGCGTCGCCGATAGAAGGTCGTGACACAATTGACCCCTGAACCGACCAATCGGCGCGCTTCTTTTAAAATCGTGGGTTGTATCGGGGGTGGCTTAGGCTTTTGAATTCTTGTAGCCAACACCGAATACCGAAAGAAGCTTCAATCCGATTTGTTAGAATTGAATTGTCGTTGAAAGGTCAGTTTGTCGTGACGCTTTATTGGAAGTACCCAGATCCACTTGTAAAGCGCAACGTAGAGTCGGAACTGATTTTGATAAGATTGTATATTATATAAATGATGGCCTTTAGGTCACATTCAGCAACGCCAGTATTTTAATGTCGCTTGATGGTGATCTGCTCCTGAGGATATACGGAGTATTTGCCCGAAACAACAATGACACACAGGTTGAAGACACCTTTGGTGTCACCTAGCCTTATAACTGGATGCTTGGTATGGAAGACGTGTTAAAATGTTGGTTAACATTCAGGGGCCCGTTTCACAAGGAGTAAACTGCAAGGTGCTAGGCCACCGTTTCACAAAGACGTCATAACTTTATGACGTCGTAAACCATGTCACAGTGTTAATGGATTTGGTCTACACATGCAAAAAATCGTTGTAAACTGTGCACTTTCCAAAGAAAAACAAGTGCACAGTATATAGCGATTTTTTTTGCATTTTACTCCTTGTTGAAAGCGCAACTTAAATGCACTTGTGTCTTGGCAGGCTCAGTCTAAATGATGAAACTCGACAGCAATTAATACAAACAAGACGTTGTTGTACTGGGCCCTGTTCCTCAAAGCGATTTTAGGCTTAGTTGATCGCAAGTGTAAAGTATATCACTTGCTTACGACTGTCGTAGCGCAGAGATCGCTTTGGAACCGGTGACAATCGACACCGGTTCCAAATCGATTTCTGTGCCACGACAGTTGTAAGCATATATTAAGAAATACAGAGAATCATCTCAGCCATAGGTCGCTTTGGGGAATAGGGCGCTTGTGTCATAGATGAAAGACACGCAGACAAAAACAACTTTACCAAATTTGAAATGTAATTCATTTGTGAAAGCTTCGGTCTGTGCCTTTTACATTTGCTTAAAGGTCAGATATGTGGCGTTGTCTGTAACAGCGATGGGGCATTCGCTAGAAGTACGGTGATAGCCAAGCTTCAAAGACAATGACATCCATAATGATTGTAATATTTTGTTTCATGAAGATCTCGTAAGACATCTTATTGCTATCATAGCGATCTCGTGAACACGACCAGTCACTCGGACCACGCAGATCTATGTCATTTCCCGATATAATTGGTACATAACCGTCGTGTACAAACAGTAGAATGACAAAATTAGTTTCTTAAATTAGGTCATATATCAACCGTTAGGATGTTAGGCGCCACATTTACCCATTGTTGTGCATATACGTTCCAATTTGAATAGGCTGTTGAAAACCTGTTTCCTTGTAATTTGTTTGATAAAAGCTTCTTTTGTGTGTACATGTGTATGTGTGAATGCTATGTATGAATATAATCAATGCATCTTATGTGTATGTGATATGAGTATATGTTATGTGTGTGTGTTATGTGTATTCAAGGTATGGATATAACACCATTGTAAAAGTCATATTATGATAAGTATCGCGCATCATTTAAGTCGGAAATAGGTCCTGTTTAATACGATTCGTTAGAGGCATTAATATTTTGGCGTAATTATAACATGAAATATTTGGGATAGCAACATATTTAATTGTTATAAGGTCCTTTTTAATAAATATTTGTGCATGTTTACATAAACATTTTAGAATGAAATAATAAAACCTTTAATTAAGTCTGAATAAAAATCCTGATTAAAAATGTATTCATGTTAACAGAGTTGCTTTTAATTTACAACATCTGGTGAACTATTTGTGAAATGTAAACCACACAAAATGTGACAATTGTAAGTTATGATTACTGTTTGTGTCTTTATCAGCATTGAAGTAAACATGCAAAGGAAGCTAAAAAAGAGCAAGATCTCGTTCAACAAAGTTTTCATAAAGTTAAGATGTCTTAACTTTCATTTGAGCGCTCTCGTAACGTTTTAACATTACGATTATTTTGTGGAATAGGAGCATTACATTTAAATCAGAGTCTAAAGTAAGAATATGCAATTGCATGTACACCGGTCACTTGCAAAAATGTATAAAAATTAATTTGTGGTAATTTGACGGAAATCTCATCCAACCCATGGAAAACCGCTTAATAATTACTACACATTTTTTTCCAGTGGGTATTATATCTATATTTTAATAAATCTTGACGTGACGTGAAATAAAAGTTGTTTAAACGGCGTGTACCACTGGTTAGGAAGGCAACACGTACTTTCAAACAAAAAAACCCCAAAGAGTGTTAATTATATAATTACTTTTAAGTAAAGTTTTTCATTTCTACAATGACTAAAGGTCGGGGGCCCGTTCCTCTAAGTGAGTGAGAGAGTAAGTTAGTGTTTAAGGCCGTTTTCAACAATGTTTCAGTTTTATCGCAGGGTTTACGGCAGAAGGGAAGCCTGCATCACCAATGTGGTTATGTGATGCAGTGAAACCTGCGAGTTTCAGCTGGCACCTGCGAACCAAGAGTGTTACTGTGTTACACAGCATTGCAATTTGCCCTCACTGTGTTGAAATGTTTCCAACAAAGGATTCGAACCCCAGGCCTCTCGGTCCAAAGTCCGACACGCTAACCACTGAGCTATCCTAACCGATCGCAAGGACTAAGATTTCACATTAGCTCACGTCATTAGCCAGATCATGTTTGTTCTGACAGATGCTAAGTGTGATCATACTATTAACTATCAACCATGTTTAACTTTCATAAATGAACAATTTGTAACACAAATATTTAATCTCACCGTCATTATTATTCCAACCGTTGCTAAAATGACATTTGGCTTTTAGAATTGATGACATTCTTCATCCAGACGATTATGTGTCGAACATTGTGAAAAGTAATCTTGCCATATTAAATGCTATCGATAAAACAAATATAAACTGTCACAGGCAATAAGAGGGGAGCACTCCAAGAACTAATCTAAACTGATTCGATCAAGTTTGACTGTTAGTCGTGACTGAGATGCGCAGATGCATGCATCATATCAGCTCCCATGTGGCTCTTTGTATTTTTAAAAAGATATTGTTTTTGTATGATTATGAAACTGTTGTAATTTGACAATGCTATATGACATAAACATTTTTTAAATATTGTATTTAATTTCATTTTATTTAAGAATTTTCAGATTTATTGTTTTGGGTTTTTAAAATATGTTTGAATTTAAAGGTTAATTGTGTTTTCAAATTGAAATAAGATGCCAGCATAAAAAAGCTCAACGGTATGAAACAAATAAAACACGAACATAATAGAACACCAAAAGAATATGAACGAAGTATAATAACAGTTGTAATGTGTAAACCTAAAAGTAAAAATCCATTTTAAAAGTTAAGAGTAATCACCTGTCAGAATATTTTGATGCTTTTTTCGATGAATGTAATCAAATACATGTATAATACAATATCTTATTTTTGTTTTGTTTTTCATGAATCCGTTCCTCAAAGCGATCTTAGGCTAAGTTGATCGTAAGCAATGTCCTGTGGTGTTGTTTCTTGTGATAGACTTGTGACTGTCGTAGCGAAAAAATCGATTTGGAACCGGTACTAAATGGCACCGGGTCCAAAGCGCTCTCTGCGCTACGACAGCCATATGGTTAAATTTGTATATTTGAGCACTTTCGATCAACTTAGCCTAAGGTAGCTTTGAAGAACGAGACCTTAAAAGCTATTTAATTTTCCTCCATTTTCAAATAAATTCATTTCGTTCCAATTGCAAGACAGCATTGAGTCCAACCATTGGTTGGTACGGGCAGTGCAAGCATTACAGTGTTTCTAGCCAGCTGGAACTTTTCCCCAAAAAGTATCATCCGTGAAACTGACCACCACAGTAGATATAAGTATGGTGGTCGAGAGGAGCCATCGCATTATCGCGTTCTATAACCCACGCGATATGGGGATACCGCGATATGACGACACGACATGGCGATAGCACAACACGACATGACGATAGCACAACACGACATGGCTATAGCACAACACGACATGGCGATAATATCGACAGTACACAGACCTATGAGAATCTATACCTAAAAGTTACCTCTCAGCACAATAAAGAAGTTGTTATCCATCAAATTATTATTTTATTTGCATCATATAATGACTTTTATTCATTGAACTAAATTGAAATGTTCTTTTTAACTATTAACACGCACATGATCCTTTCCTCACATGCTTAGAACATGTCGTACACACAGTAAATTACCGTTACTAAAAATAAAAGACTGTAACGGTGGCAGTAATGTAGTGTTTTATTTAATACAGTATAAATCTGTATGAACTTAACATGGATTTATTGTAAAATAATGTAACATTTACTGTAAAGTTTTACAGTGTATCAAACAAAATACAAATAATTGAATGATTGAAGAATGACTCTTTTTTTAATGAGAAGTAGTCATCATTGCTGACTAATATGCACTAAAGTCACTGCAGCGGCAATTTGTTCATTTAACCCTTACCGTGCGGCTCGCGGAAATATCCGGGTCAGGCTACTAGTAGCCTGCCCCGGATATTTCCGTGAGTCGCATCAACAAACAGGCAGTGATGTTTGGGGAGGCGAAATCCTGAAAAAATATTCCGTACACGCCACTCAGAATAACTTTTCCAAAAGTATGCCAAACGGTAAGGGTTAAGGCTGAAGGCGAACGTGGATGCAGGCGTTAATGGACGCCGCCCGGCCGATCGACTACCTCAGTCTGGGCGGTAAAGTAATATAAGTTGTTGAGTTTTAAAATAGTACTTTGTCTTCATATTTGAGTATCTGACAGTATAATGATTTGAAAACTACTTGCTGTAAGTGATGTGTCTGTATTAATTATTAAAAACATATGTTTGCGACCTGTAAGTCTGAAGAATTACCGGGAGCAATATTGGCAATGTGAACAATTCTCACTGGAACATTCCCATCAACATATTATGTAATATTATATTACTTTCCAATTAGTTTATCGACTTGAACACATAAGTAGTTAAAAGTAATTAAACTGAAGATACATTTAGATATGATCCCGTGCACAGAAACTAACCTTGTAACACGCACGTGCTTGAACAAGTAATAGATCCCATGAACTTATAATATCAATTTATTTACGTCACAAACGCGTTTATCGCGTGGGTAGATATGCGCGTTTAAAGAAATCAATTTGAAAAATTATATCTTTATGTAAAAAGATACACAATGATCGGAGGTTTGAACACGCACTCGACGTGACAACAAACATGGCGGACAAATAGACGGACTTGTTTGTTTGTTACTCAAGCATACACTGATGTGGCTTTGTAAATTAAATCTTTGAGAGGCTCGCAATGTATGACTACATTAACTATTGACTCTCCTGACATTTAATATGTCATTATATACCTGGGCTCTATTCCTCAAAGCGATCTTAGGCTAAGTTAACCGTGAGTGATTTTTTAAACAATTTCCTGTCAAGTTGTTTCTTATCATATGATTAAGACTGTCGTAGAGTAAAGATCGATTTGGAACCGAATGGCACCGGCTTCAAAGCGATCTCTGCGCTACGACAGTTGTAAGCCAATGTTATTTCTAGCACTTACGATCAACTTAGCCTAAGATGGCTTTGAGGAACGGGGCCCTGGTACAGCCAGAAAACCGGGACTGGGGACATAAACACAACACTTAAAGCAGCGCCCACTACGATGATGTTGTTATGACCATACGTTAAAATAAAAGATAAAATATCCCTTTGAGCAGGTCCACTGTTATTCTTCGTCCGTGTTAGAGATACATTGTGTTGAAATGTTTTTGTATGAACAATTATTTTGTTTTGAGTACAAATAACAAGGGGTTATAATGATTCATGTATTGTATTTGAAGATTTTTTGCTCCTTCCCTTGAGAAATGTCAGGCATATTAAACCTATTTAGGTGCAGACTGAGTGCTTTGACAGCGCCTTACTGGCACCAAGACATTGAAACAAATTCAGTTGCTTGCCACACACTTACAAAACACATTTTTAATAACAGTAGAAGCTTCTTTAAAGACGTTTAAAAGTTGGTGTAATAAATATTATGGATTTCAACTATTTGTATAACACGACGTTTCTGAGATAGTCTTGCTCCTTCCCGAGGAATACTGCCAGATGCAAGATTACAAACAGTTACTTCATCTTTTATGGATGTCGTTTGGTCTAACGCTGTTAGGAATAAATGCCAAAATTGCCGATGTTGCTGAAGGCGCTTTACAAGTCCAACAGCGACTGAGGCGCCAGTAGTTTTTATTTGAAGTTGGAATATATACTGCCAAATTAAGAACGTGAATATGATATTGTACATCATTATCTTTTTTTTGTACAAAGTTACAAAATTGTCATGCTCAGAAAGTATGAATATGCGTTCTTGAACATGAAAAGAAATAGTACGCATGATATTTATTGTGTCGACTGTAGATTATTCGGAGGGTTTCGGTGGTCTATCATGTCGACGACAACGACAGCGTCCTAAAGTTGTTTAACGAGCTACTGTGATGTTGGTAGGTAATACAATAATAAATTCATCGACCCTAGACAACTTTACCTTATGATAGACAGCATTAACATGATTCTGAGAAGCTGACATTAACGCATTAAAATGAGTCAGCTATTATACGCAGGGTATCCTGATCAAACTCGTTCAACATCCCTGCTTAACGATCTGGGTCTTGATAAGAGTGAGTGAGTGAGTGAAGTAGAGTATTACATGGCTTTCAGCAATATTTCATCTACATTGTATATCGCCATGTGGTGTATACGAGGCACATCGAGGGAGTGGCAGATTAGAAAAAGAGACTGACAGAAAGAAGAGCTAAGGGAAAAGATCCCCATTTTAGACTGATTGTACGTCAAGCATGTGGTTACTTGGGTCCTATTCTTTCCAGTGCCCGAGGACACTCCTCGGAAACCACACGGGGTGTCTTGATAAGAGAAGACGTCTCAACTTTTATCTTAGCGCTCTCGTTACGAGAGCGCTAAGATAAAAGTTAAGACGTATTAACCATATAATAGTGGAATGGACTCTGCACACATGAATGAATTAAATACCATCTTCTACGAGGTAACATTATACAAATAGACCTCATCACCTCAGCAAACGAGTCTCGTTGATTGCTCAAAGCCCAGTTATTTCTTCTGTAATTCTGACTGATGCAATTATTAAACCCCTTAAAACGGCATTAAATACGATGTTACACTATAAAAGATAAACATAACTTGAAACAACAAGTTTGGATATAAGTTTTCAACAAATGACGTAAATTAATTCTGCATTACTTAAATTGGTGTATGTGTGGTAGTGATCATGATCAGATATCCCTGCAGTCTAATTTGTATTTATTGGCTTTCGAAATGTCAACTATCATACCAATTGCCAACATTGTGATCATGTCTCGAAGTACCGTCTACATTACCATGTTCAGCCACTCACATTTGAAGGTATACATTTCTCAGTCTGAATGAGGTTACTTCAACTTGTCCTAAGAACACTTGTACCGACAGCTCCATTCGTCAACTGGTAATTTAGTGCAAGTTTTTGTGACATAATATGGAACTCCCATGTTTTACCAGGGCCCCGTTCCTCAAAGCGGATTAGGCTAAGTTTATCGTAAGTGCTAAATATAACAATGGCTTACGATTGATTTGGCATCGGTTCCAAATCCATCTCTGCTCTACGACAGTAGTAAGCCTATGGTAATGAACAACTTTGCCGTGTTTAAAAAAAGCTTATAATAATTTTATCACTAAAATCGCTTTGAGGAACAGGAACAAGGGAACTTTTTACAAAAACTTTTTACAATATGACCTCATAAACCATGGCACTGCGTCAATACGTTTGGTTTCCAAATGTCTCCCCACTAATAACCATATTAACATTTGTAAACAAATCTTGTGGTCAAGTGTGTACTATTCTAAAGGGCCTTGAGTAGGGCTGCGCGGTATTACCGGTATACCGTAATACGAACTGAAACAGGTACGTGTCGCGATACGTTTGTGATGCACCGGTATACTGATGATCATGGTTTTTAAAAAATAGATTATCTTGTATTTTTATTTTTTTTTATAAATTGAAATTCATACATTAACCGTTACAATGTGATTAATTTTAGTTGGACTTAAAACTGTAACTAACTTGTAATGTTGAAAACCCATCCTGTGATAATTTGTTCCTATCGGAGCTCTTTTAAACAAATTATCACAGAATAGGTTTTTAGCAGTCAATTTAGAATGAAATTTGGACATCAAAATATGAAAATTATTACACGATAAACAAACGTCATATATTGCAATATGTATTGCAATATATAGAAGTGCATCGCAATATATCGCTATATAAAATGTGGAGTAATACACAGCCCTAGCGTTGAGCGTATAACTTTTTACATCTTTTGTAAAATCCATCAACATGTTTAGAGCTAGTAGTTGGGCACAAAGATTTTTCCCCAACCCACAAACTTAATGTTGCAATTGTCATGCACGGTAAATTAGGTACACATCCAGCCTATTTAAAACCTTTACAAGGTGCCGCTGCACACATCCATAGTAAATTTATAACCTCGTAAATTGTATAACTGTGACGATAGTTATAAACTGCGCTTTCAAAAAAGAAAAAAAAACCGAGTTCTGTTTGGAAAGGGCATAGTTTACAACTATTTGGGAATTTATAAACCTAAATCATTAGCCCAGTGACATGCTTTACGACGTCGTAATTATACGATGGCTTTGTAAAACAGGGCTACTGTTTTATGAACTATTTAAAACAATACACATGTTTATGTTTATTAACACATCAGCTGCATTGTGTGCTACATAGTACCATTCATGAGCAGTCATCTAATCAACATTGGATTGGTACATTTATGCTGAAGGAAACATTAGACGTTACAAAATGTTCATATTACTTTTGATTACATTCCAGATTCTAACGGTTTTCAATTTTTTTATTGTCTTGGTGCTTGATAACGGTGTTAGCACCTACACGGAAACGTCATACCAATACAAAAAAGTTGACAACAATAATAACTGTGCGATATTCGTTCAGAACTTCTAAAATGCATTTGAAAGAACGATGTTACTTGCAGCCGAGTGCAGTTAACGAGTGCAAGTCTGATGTAATGTGAAGATTTCGTTTAGATGT
This sequence comes from Calliostoma canaliculatum, assembly GCA_032361085.1. Classification (NCBI taxonomy): domain Eukaryota; kingdom Metazoa; phylum Mollusca; class Gastropoda; order Trochida; family Calliostomatidae; genus Calliostoma; species Calliostoma canaliculatum. The sequence continues at coordinate 1,264 of JAULCD010074590.1, read as the reverse complement.
GATTTGACAACACAGATTCGTACTTTTAAATCCCCAAACGACTAAAATAATTAAATGCAATTGAAAGTGAAGACGAAAAGACAAAATCCTATACAAACCATGCGTCTAGATCGCTACATTAACTCCAGTGCTCTCGTTCCTTAAAGCAATCTTAGTGTTAAGTTGATCGTACGTGATTTTTGAAACAATGTCCTATGAAGTTGTTTCTTGTCACAGGTGTAAGACTGTTGTAATGTTAAAATCGATTTAGAACCGGTGTCGAATGGCACCGGTTTTAACACGATCTCTGCACTACGACAGTCGTAAGCCAAAGTTAGTTTTTAGCACTTACGATCAACTTAGCCTAAGATCGCTTTGAGGAACGGGGCGCTGTTAATATTTGACAGTCATGATGCAGGAATAAGATTAAAGTTCGTTGTGTTACTTATTTACATTCACTTATTTGCACATATATTCAATGTAAGCGATATGTGTTTTTATGTCTTGGGTTTATGACAAGATATCACGTTGTGGTACAGGTAAATAAAATTTCAATGTACATTACATAAAAGTAATAGTCACAAATTCTATAACATTGCAAAGCAGAAAATGGGGGTGGGTTGATTTGGATTTGCACCGGCTCAAAAGCGATCTCTGCGCTACGACATTTGTAAGCCAATGTTATATTTTAGTACTCCCGGTCAACTTAGCCTGAGATTGCTTTGATGAACGGGACCTGTTCTTTGGCTTCGGTATCTTTTTGTGGTAGAAAAATGTCCTACGTGCAGTCAAGACAGGGTGAAATGCGCCAGTGATTGACAGATGGTTAAACATGCTTTGAGGGCAGAATGCAATGCGATCTGGTCCCCGAGGTATCGCTCGGCCAATATGTCGCTTATAAGCGACAGACTTGGCCGAGCGATACCTCGTGGACCAGATCGGATGCAATGCTGCGCAGGGCCATGTATCACAAACCCTTCACAAGGTTGTGGGCTCGTAACCGCAATGGCACACTGAGCTGTGTTTAGTTCACAAATATTTAAATCATTGTAAATAGTGCACTTTCTAAATCAAAATTTGTTTTTGACATTTTAATGCCGAACCCAATAGTCAGGTGACATGGTTCATGAGTTTGGGGTCATCGCGACTTTAAAATATGAAACAGCACCTTAAACAAGATATTGTTCTACTTATATGCTGCACTGGTAGAGAAATGTTCTACTTATATACTGCACTGGTAGAGAAATGTTCTACTTATATGCTGCACTGGTAGAGAAATGTTCTA